>BSBK01008369.1:175000-214533 GCA_027943335.1 Chamaecyparis obtusa | reverse complement strand
TATCTATATATATATATATATATCTATATATATATATATTACATATACATATATATATATACATATACATATATATATATATACATATACTATATACATATCATATATATAGTATACATATACATATATATATAGTATACATATACATATATATATATACATATACATAGTATAATATATACATATACACATATATATATATATATATGTGTGTGTGTGTGTGTGTGTGTGTATGTATATGTATAATATTATATATATGTATACGTATGTGTGTGTGTGTATGTGTGTGTGTGTGTGTGTGTATGTATGTATATATACACATGCATATATATACACACACAAATACACACACACACATATGTATATATATACATACATGTTATGTATTGTATTGTTAATATATACATACACATAATTGTAATTGAGATAACTCTAGTATTAATCATACTTATAATATTAATCATGTGGTTAATACCATTTATATTAATCATGTTGTTGACTTTCATTAATATAAATTATGTTGTTATTACAATTACATTTTTGATAATAATGCAAATATTGATAATGAGTATCGATATAATTGATGATGAAACCAATAATATATTGTTCTATCAAGATAGCACACTATAGTATCGATTCTACATCTATATTAGAATTGTATTAATATCAAGGGATTATTAGTATCGAACAAATCTGGTATTACAATGTGAATCGATTAAGAATGATAACTATTGCTATTACATTGTGATCATATAGCCTCTAAAGAGACATGTCACTACGGTGGACTATGTCCATGTAGGGACATGCCTCTTCATAGATATGTCCCTCTCTTGAGATATATATCATGGATCATTATGAGTTGGGAAGCACAAAAAAATTACTGTGCTGAACAAGTCTCAATAGTGATCATCAATACTTACATTAATATATATTATTATTATAATTCAAAGACATATTAAGCATAAACATATATACATATCTGATCTGCATTATCATCATTTCTTAGTAAAAATACATATTATCATTGACATTAATATTAAGAGTTCTAAAGACTATATATATAAATTCATATTTTTATATATTAATATATATATTCTAGATAGAATTTTAGTGACATTGTGATCAAAGTATGTATAGATAAACAAAAATACTACAACCTCTAAATCTGATAAAAACTTTAACAACTCATGCCCTTCTTTTTACCACATTCTGTATTTGTTAGAATCAACTTATTGAACTCCAAGCGAAACATTAGATTGTAAACTCAAAGGTAAATATCTAGATTTAAAAAATTATAAAATGTTACATGATTTTAGTGGAAATCATGGAAAAAACTCAAGATCTAATTTATTCTTTCATAGAAAAACAAATTTCTAGTCCTTAAACTCCAAAATCTCTTTCCTCTAAATTATTAAATGTTTCTTTCCACTTGTTGAAATTCTATAGTTTTTCAAATATTGGAGGTGCTCTGAAGGACATATTATTTCATTTTCTCCCTCATGTCTATCTATAAGAAACTCTGGCTAACTTTATATATCACATGTCATCTCAAACTATTTAAAATTATAAATGTAATTAGGAATATTAATTTTCCACAATTCATAATAGTTATTTGCAACTTCCTAATTTAGATTCCATATAATTTTTGAATTCATAATCTAATCCATGAACATTGCAAATAATTATAAATTTAAATAGACTAAATAGAACAAACACAATCCTTTTTTTTGTAGTTCAAAATTTGTTCACAAGACCAACTCATTTCATATAATCTTCTCCATATTAAATTTCCTATTAGAAAATACCTCAAATTTATTTAGCCAACCCCCTCTTTCCCTTTCTACAAGGCCAAATTCATCCTGTATTGCTTTTGGGCTTGGCCCCTGTGCTCAGATGTTTTGAAATTACCTTGCATCCCAATTGTTTGTTTTTTACTTTGCTTAATTATGGAAAATAACTCCCCTTATACTTCTACCAAGAACAATGTGGCTACAAACACTTGTTTCCAAGTATACCAAACACATTTGGAAGTATTGGTGCCTAGCTGCCTTCTCCCAAACAATCTATTCTCTATAGGTCGAACCTCAAATATTTTGTATTGATTTCGCTTCAAATAATTAATATAACCACATTAATGAAAATACAATTCAAGAACAATACACAACTTAATAGCTTACAAACTCAAGCTGGGAAATTGGAGGCTAATCATATCAACTAAAGCTCTTACTGTATCAGGTGATTTCCACCGACAAGTCACTTAGCCACAATTTTCAAACTATTTGACCATTTTTTCATAATTTTGCTTGTAATTGTTGCAATATTGTTTATTGTTGTAACTTTAGTTGAGGCTCACCATATCATTGATGCTTTAAATGGAGATGAAGATAAACCAACGTAGGATATTGATTATTTTTGTCTGTTTTATTTTCATTGATGAGATACTCTTTCTGTTTAATAGAATTAACAATCTGATTTCTTTTTAGTATACCGTAAAAAGAAAGAGCTTCAAATTTGTTTTAGATTACAAATAATGTATTGGATGATACAAGCGATAATTATGAGCTTCCTTGATGAACAAACATTTAATATATAAAAATTTGTGGCTTCCACAGTATATGAAAATAAGTTAAATGCTTCTTAATGTGTAAGATTTGGCATCATGTTGTAGTAACCGGACTAGTGATTCCTTGCCTTTTGGAGGGAAGCTTAAAAACTATGACACCACTAAGTGCACCCACCGCGAAAAGAAGTGCCTCATACAACTTCCGTATAGTGCCTTCCTCCGATGGATATAAACAATGCACCACTTTTTGGGTCTGTGGGGGCTATCACACTAAACACCAAAACTGCCATAGCTGCATGAACCAAATCCTTAGACTTAATCTTATATCCAGACTCATTGGAAGGCTTAATTCCATTAGCAGTGGCTAACCCATTAATGGTAGCAATCCCATAATGCACCTTGCCTGTGGAGGCATCTGTGAAGGTGTCTACCAGTAAAAGGAAGAAGCATGCTACTCCAAGAATACCCACAACCACCCCTACTAAATACTTATCTGCTGTTTTGCATTCTTCATTGTTGGGGAGAAGATTAGAAAGAGCCTGAAACACGAACAGAAGTCCAGTGGGCAATGTCTTTGCAATATTTGATGCAGAGGACAATGTTCTATTGACAACACTTGAATTGGTCTTTGATGTCTCTTTCGAAGAAATCGTAATTTGGATTTCTTCATTGGGGCCTGATGGTTTCATTTTTTCTTAGATTTCTTCTTCTCTGGATTCTTTCTCTAAACTGCAATTCCAGAGATTACAAAACAAGTCATTGACAGAAGTTGTCAATGAATTATATTTATAGATCGAAGCCATTAGATGACAGTTAGATGTTTAGATTAACACGTTTTCTCCTTGGATGGGCTCTTGCACATTAATCTTATGATTGTGAATGTATTTTGTTTCCTTTTACCTGATTTGAATATAAGACAACAAAATTTCCAACTAATTTTTTAGGGTTTTTCTAAAGAAGAGGTGGCTGTGTAGTCTATGTGACTTTAATGTTTGGTTGCTAGCGATTGCTAAACAAAATCTACGATCTTGGTGTTTAGTCCTTAATCTGTTTGTTCCATCGCCTTGGATGGAACAAAATGTAGTCTCACAGTTGAAGAAGATGTTCAGTATGGTAACAAATCTGCAAGCAGCTGCACGTTGTCACTTTATCTGAAAATGTTGCGCATGAACGCAAGTACTGAGAAACAACTTGTGCAGATGAAGGTACCTTGCATAATTGGCTTCTGCTAAGGGAGCCAAAAATAGTTTATTATTAAAGTTTTCATTGTGCAATCCCATGTGATTTTTCCCGTAAAGATAGGCCAGAAAAAAATATCACAGACGTTATAGAAGAACTGCTAATCGTGACAGTGTGTCTGGCAGCAGTAAAAAGCAGATATGAAAAGCCCGGGCTACAAGTTGTACCAGATGTATAATGTGATGTTCAATCCACTTCAGTAGAAGAGTCCATGAGTCTGTCTCAACTGTATCTACCCGATTTTACTTGATAGCTGGTTTCTTGCCTGAATTCATTCCACGACAAGATCTGATTTTCTTTTGAGAGCATCATGTGATGGAATTAGTGTTGGTGTACGTGGACTCCAGCTGGGCTTATTTAATCTCCCCTGTCATTTACATCAACTTCTCTACCTACCGCATTTACTCTTTATTTTCTTCTAGCTTCTTCTAAGGTTTTTTCTGGAAGCCTCTTGCATAACTAAGAAGTTTAGTTTTGAACTAAAATGCTTTGCTTTTTGGATGAGGAAAAAAACTCTGTTTTGATGTAGAATGAATACTATTTTATGAGCACTGGCAGCTCTGTAAAAACTGAAAAGGGCATTAATACAAAGATCTGTTTGAAGCTTAAAGAGTCTTTCTATTTTGTTTTGTTTATGTGTTTATATATCTGCAGTTTTGTGTGATTGCTTTGTTTCTTCCTCCAACAAAGTGGTATCAGAGCATGTTATTGAAGAGAAGGGTTGTACTGGAGGTTGAAGAGGAAGTTGATTCAACAGAAATTTCAAAGAATCAAAGTCAGAAACCCCAACTCATGAAAAGGGGTAAGATTGAGGAAAATAGGAAAAGGGTTTTGCTCCAAAGCCAAATTTCATCTTGAAGAGTTATGGCTGGAACTAGTGGAAATATTTCTCATCCCTAGATTCCAATTTTCAATGGCAAAAATTATGAATATTGGAGCATAAAAATGAAAACCCTGTTCTGCTCTCAAGGTATTTGAAACTTTGTTGAAACTGGGTTTCCTAGCTGAACCACCAAATTAGCAGGCATATCAGGCACTTTCACAAGCTGATAAAGATTTACTAGAAGAAAACAAGAAAAAAGATGCAAAGGCACTATTTTTCATTAAACAAGCAATGGAGGAATCAATTTTTCCAAAGGTTGCAGCTGCCACAAGATCAAAACAAGCATGGGATAGTTTGCAAACAACATACCAAGGCACAGGCAAGGTAATAATGGCAAAATTGCAAATACTTAGAAGAGATTTTGAAAATTTACAAATGAAAGACTCAGATTCAATAGACACTTTTTTCACTCATGCAATGTCAATAGTAAATCAGCTAAGGACCTATGGAGACACTATTGAAGATCAAAAGATTGTTGAAAAAATACTTAGAAGTTTGCCTGCTAAATTTGATGTTGTAGTAATAGCCATTCAAGAGGCCAAAGATCTTTCTCAATTATCAGTAGATGAATTAATGGGGTCACTTTTAGTGCATGAGCAAAGATTAAATCGATCAGGGTCATCGTCATTGGAGAATGCATTCAAGACTTAGCTCTCATTTGACAGAACAAGAGGGAGATCAAATAACAACTGAGGCAGATGATGTTTTTCATCAAGGGGAGGAAGAGAAAACACACAATTTGAAAGTAGAAGACCACCATCGAGCCCACATGCCCATTCTACATCAATAAGAGGAAGGGGGAGTAGTCACTTTCAAAGTCATCATCAAGGAGAAAGGTATGATAAATCCAACATCCAATGTCATTATTATAAAAAATTTGGGCATTATGCATCAGAATGTAGGAAAAAGCAATATGATTTGAATAAGCAAAAGGCACATTTTACAAATGAAAATCGGTCAAAGACTAGTGAACAAGACACAATATTGATAGCATGCAATGTAGCACAAGAAAGTTCCAAAGAAGTATGATTTTTAGATAGTGGGTGTAGTAATCACATGGGTTGTAAGAAGGAGATGTTTGCAACAATAGATGATTCAGTAAAATTAGAAGTAAAATTGGGAAATGATCAAAGAGTTTCAGTTATGGGCAAAGGGTCAATTAACATAAAAACAAAACAAGGTGAGGAGAAGCATATTTCAGATGTATACCATGTTCCTGGATTGCAACATAATCTTATAAGTATTGGGCAATTGGTGAAAAAGGATATAGAATATACTTTGAGAATGGTGAACGTGTGATCCTAGATAAGAAACCAAGCAATAGACTGATTGCAAAAGTTGAAATGACAAAGAATAGGATGTCCCAATTAAGAATTCAAAGTGAATTAATGATAGAGCCACAAGGATTGCAAAAATTTACTGAAATAGCTTTTAAAACCTCATACAAAAATGAATTTTGGTTATGACATTTAAGACTTGGGCATTTAAACTTCAAAGAATTGTAGTTGTTATACAAGAAGAAAATGGTATATGGGTTGCCACAAATAGAGCCACTTAAGACAACATGTGAGAGTTGCATATTGGCAAAGCAACATAGGAAATCATTTCCAGTTGGGGAGTCTTATAGAGCAAAACAACCACTTGAGATAGTGCATTCAGACATTTGTGGACCTATGCAAACACCTTCCATGAGTGGAAAACTTTATTTCATAACGTTTATTGATGATTTCAACAGAAAAGTATGGGTTTATTTCTTGAAGTACAAATTTGATACATTTACTATTTTTTAAGAGTTCAAGGCAAAAGTTGAAAAAGAAAGTGGATATTATATCAAAACATTGAGAACCGATCAAGGTGGAGAGTATATCTCAACTGATTTTCAAAATTTTTGCAAAGAAAATGACATAAATAAATAATTTACAGCAAGGTATTCTCCTCAACAAAATGGAGTAGTAGAGAGAAAGAATAGAAAAATCATGGAAATGGCATGTAGTATGATAAAAGAAAAACACTTACCAAATGAATATTGGGCTGAAGCAGTTGTATGCTCGGTATATATATTGAATAGGTGTCCAACAAAAGTAGTGATAAATAAAACACCAGAAGAAGCTTAGAGCAAAAGGAAGCATAACATATCACATTTGAGAGTTTTTGGATGTGTGACATACTCATTGATACCTCAAGAGTTGAGAAAAAAATTAGATGACAAAGGAGAGAAATGCATATTTGTGGGATATAGTGAATATTCGAAGGCATATAAGCTATACAATTCCATTACAAAGAAGCTGATAATAAGTCGTGATGTTAAATTTTTTGAAGAAGAGGCATGGGATGGTAGCATAAACAAAACAAATATAAGTACACCTAGTGTTCTACAAGAGAATGAAGAAGATGAAATTTAGGTTGAAAATCCTCCCACATAAGAAAATGCACCTACAACACCTTCAAGAGCACCTAGCACTCCAAATCCCACTACTCCAAGAAGTAATAATAGCAGTGAGTCTTCTAATCCAACACTTGCATCTTTAAGGTCAAGGTCTATAAACACATCAAAGAAGACAAGAAGTCTTAGGAAGATTTATGATGAAACTCAAGAAGCTGAAAAATGCTGATTTTTGTTATGATTTTGCATTTTTAACACAAGATGATCCAATTTATTTTGAAGAAGCCATAAAAGAAGACAAATGGATTGCAGCCATGGATGAAGAAATTCAGTCAATAGAAAAGAATGAAACTTGGGATCTAGTAGAACTTCTTAAAGGCAAGGATGCGATTGGAGTTAAATGGGTTTATAAGACAAAGTATAATGTTGATGGAAAAGTAGAGAAACACAATGAAAGACTAGTGGAAAAAGGTTTTACACAACAACCGGGTATAGACTTCAATGAAACATTTGCACTCGTGGCAAGATTGGATACAATAAGAATGGTCCTATCTATAGCAGCTCAAAACAAATGAAAAGTTTATCAAATGGATGTCAAATCAGCATTCTTAAATGACATTTTGGAAGAAGAGGTGTATGTAAGTCAGCCACCTGGTTATGAAGTTTTGGGAGAAGAACATAAGGTATGCAAGTTGAAAAAGGCACTATATGGTTTAAAGCAAGCTCCTAGAGCTTGGTATAGCAGGATAGATTCTTATTTTGGGAACAATGGCTTTAACAAGTGTGGTAATGAACTTACTTTGTATGTCAAAGTAAATGTTGAAGGAGAAATTTTGATAATTTTTTTGTACGTAGATGATTTGATATTCACAGGCAATATGTCAATTAGCTCATTCAAGGCAGCCATGAAGAAAGAATTTGATATGATTGATTTGGGCCTCATGAGATACTTTCTTGGAATGGAGGTAAGTCAAAATGATCAAGGAATTTTCATATGTCAAAGCAAATATGCTAATGATTTGTTGAAAAGATTTAAGATGACAAATGTGAATTCAGCCGCTACACCAGTTGCATTGGGTTTGAAGCTTAGTAAGGATGATCAAGGTCCAAGAGTAGATGCAACTCTATTTAAAAGATTAGTGGGGAGGCTCATGTATTTAACCTCCATGAGATTGGATATCATGTTTGGTTTTAGTCTTATTTCTAGATTCATGGACAAACCAAAGGAGTCACATTGGAGAGCTAGAAAAAGAATCTTGAGATACATAGCTGGAACAAAGAATTTTGGAATTTTGTATACTTTTTCAGATGATTACAAGCTGATTGGATATATAGATAGTGATTGGGGAGGTAGCATGGATGATAGAAAAATCACTTTCAGATATATTTTTCATCTAGGTTTTGGTGCTATATCTTCAGCATCAAAGAAACAACCAATTGTCACCCTCTCATCAGCTGAAGCAGAATATGTAGCAGTCACATCAACATCTTGTCAAGCAGTTTGGTTGAGGAGAGTACTTTTAGATTTGGGGCATCATCAAGAAGAACCCACGAAAATCTATTGTGATAACAATTCAGTAATTGCCTTATCTAAAAATCATGTATTTCATAAACGGAGAAAACATATTGATACTAGATATCATTTTATAAGAGAATTGGTAAGCAATGGTGACATATATCTTCAGTTTTGTAGGTCCAATGAACAACTAGCTGACATTTTCACAAAACCACTTGCAAAGAATGTTTTTGAGCATCTCCGAGAAGGTATTGGCATTGCAAATATACATGATAATGAAGATTAAGGGGGAGTGTTGGTGTACGTGGACTCCAAGTAGGCTTATTTAATCTCCCCTGTAATTTACATCAACTTCTCTACCTACCGCATTTACTCTTTATTTTCTTCTAGCTTCTTCCTTTTATTTTCGATGTATCTAGACTCTTCTTCTAAGGTTTTTTCTGGAAGCCTCTTGTGTAACTAAGAAGTTTAGTTTTGAACTCAAATGCTCTACCTTTTGGATGAGGAAAAAAACTCTATTTTGATGTAGAATAAATACTATTTTATGAGCACTGGTAGCTCTGTAAAAATTGAAAAGGGTATTAATACAAAGATCTGTTTGAAACTTAAAGAGTCTTTCTATTTTGTTTTGTTTATGTGTTTATATATCTGTAGTTTTGTGTGATTGCTTTGTTTCTTCCTCCAACAATTAGGAATCTATCTTAATTATCTCATTAATTGAATTCGGAGTCAATATATATGACTCAATGTATCTTGATAAACTAGATACATTAGACTAACAATGTGCGCAAAGTTCTATATTTTTTCTTCATATAAAGTATTTCAATTTGGATTTCTTTCCTAAAAAAATCCACTTCAACAGAGACAAGTTTCTAAGGTCGAGCATTGTAAAAATGGTTAGCTTTAACACAAATAATGTTTCCTAATGAGGAAGCAATAACTGGAAGGATATGCCAACATGGCAAGAGAAGACTCAAAAAATCTACGCAAATAAGCTCACAGATATTCTTATCATCAAAGACGGAAAAGTCTTTGAGAGTAAGGCTTTGAAAATAATAGAGATCACATATCAAAGGCCATGCTAAAAATTAGTTTGAAGATGACTAACTTCAAGAAAAGAAAGAAAGAAAAAAAATCCTCTCGTGAAGTTTTGGGTCTACAATTTGGCAACCCAATTTCATAGCATGCTTGTAGTGGGGATCCTCCTAGCAAACTATCCTATACGAGTGTATCCCACTCTAACCATTGACATACAAAATTAAATTCTAGAATGGATAAAATGACTTTTGTGGAGGTATCATAATGTATACCTCATGAAACACTCTTAGTAAAAATTTCTAAGGGTGCTTGTTTAGATGATCCATTATCGCTAGACACCAAACCATCAACACCAGCAACAAATGCTGGGTCAAAGTTATCCGAGACCATTGTAAAATTAAAGCTCCTGTGGTTAATGCAATATGATGCAAGGTAGGACGATAGTAACAAAACAAAGTATGCAAGGAAAAATCAAAACCCATAATGGAGCTCATTTCTCTTTTTCCCTTTCTATTTTCCTTAAACATTGAACCTATATTAATCAATTGTAATTCCAATAAATCTTGAGAAAATTTGATTTTCCCTTGACTTCAATGACTCAAATCACTTCTAGACCCATAAACAAAAATAAAAAATAAAGTATAATTTGATATTCTATTATTAATGAAATTTAAATCTTATCAATTGATCAAAGTATTTAAATAACAATTATGACAATAATAAACATATAGTATCAAAACATTGCAAGCCCCAATCTATAATAATAACCCTTGGCATATACATCAATAAACCAACCATAACATCTTAATAACTATTGGCACAAACATCAGTGAATCAAATGAAACGTGTCAAAATAAATATAAACCAGATATTCCCCTTGGGTAGCTAGACTAACCACCTTGTTGAGGCCGTTGGGCCCTATCATGTGTTAAGAAGGGATTGTATTCTAAAATGAAAAAAAGTGTGGCTTGAAGGAGACTCAAACAACATAATCCAATGTCTAAAATGAACATATAAATCTTCATGGACTATCTAGAAATTTGGATTCATAAATCTATTGAGCTCATGAAAACTTTTGAGAAGGTGTTTATATCTCATGTCTATTGTGAGGTTAACTATGTCGCAGATTTTTTTACCAATGTTGGATTCCAATCTGGTGAATGTATAATATGAAAGAGGGGTGATAAATTGTATGATGATGTCAAGTCTCTGTTGGCATATGATAGAACCCATGGAAGGGGAAACTCTTTATACTTTGCTTAATTATGCATATGATAGTTCATTTCATAATTTCTATCATTGTTTGCTATGTGTTCCAATATGAAAGGGTATACACGACCTTAATTCCCTTTCTTTCACACACTTTCTAGGCATTTTTGAGCCTTCTTTCCTCTAGCATTCTCAGTCTTTCCCTCTCGCTCTATAAATCAGATTTCAATATGGGAGGAGATAGGTGAAGGGTTGAACCCATAGACTACACTCTGATAAAAAAAGAATGCCACCATTTGGAGGGTCATGAAAATGGGTGGTTAAATGCCTCATATTGAGAAAATGCACGGATGAGACCCCAAAGTTATATATATTTTTGCTTTGGGGTGTAAGGATAGAATAGTTAATTTGTATGGGAGGAAGGTTAATATAGAGAAAAAAATTATGGCAGAGATTACTGGCCTTCCCATAGAAGGATACAAGCTTTTTAGAGAAAGGAAATTCTTAGAGAATTCAGTAAATAAATTTTCCAAGACTGAGGAAGAGAAGGAGAGCTTGGTGAAAGTTTCAAAGATTAGTTACGAGACATCTAGGATCAAGTTAGTCTAGAGGGAAATTTTGAAGGCCATCATATAGTATGTCACTCTAGATAGAAGATTTACAAGAGAATTTAACCATCAGTTCACTCTTTTGAACCATTTTAGGCACCATGAAAGAATCGCTATCACTTTTTATTTGGCATCTTCTCTGAATGCTAGTTTTAAGGACCATAGAAAAGTCCCAATAAGAATCCAATCCTTTATGAGAGTTTAATCCTATTAATCTTTGAGCATTTCAAAGATCTTCCCTGCCCTTCTTCCTTCATTTTGGTGTATGAACAAGATGAGGAATATTTTAGTACTAGTAACTTCAAGGATGAGCAATTGAGTACCAATTTAGAGGTTTCTGAGACTAATGCAGAGAAAACTAAGAAAGGTCCTAAATACAATGTGAAAACCTTGCTAGTTAACATGAATATCCCTAAGGGAAAGGAAATATCCATCTCCATTATTACTGGGAGGGGTAAGAAAAAGGTTAAAAGTAGTAAATTACCTAGGAATAGTGATAAATCTATTGAGAAGGAAGTGTTGTAGCTTGATGAGATGGATGAAGGGCATAATACTTCTAGGATAGATGATTCTTTATCTGCAACCTCTCGTATTGATAGGGATAATAGTCCAATGTGCCTAGATGTTTTAGGTGAGAACACCAAAATCTATAAGTCTTCCCAGGAAATATTGAATGACATCCTTGCTGTGGCCTGTAATGCGACTGATGAGTTCTACAAAACCTTTCTTGGATTGGTAATGAAATCAAAGAGATCAAGAAAAAATAGAGGGATACTAATAATAGATAGGATCTAGTCACAAAGACTATTGACGCTGAGAAGGGGAATCCACAAGAAAAGACTACCTAGGCTACTTTAATGGAAGAGGAAAAAAATTAGTTTTTGATCACCTCCAAAAGATGGTGGATGCTATTGAGAAGCTAAATAAGAATTATGTGGGTAAAATTACAGGGTTGGAGAATAATTTCGTAAAACTTAAAGAGAGCCTTCAATCCATAATTATTTTTAATCATAAAGTCATTAAATCTAATGTTGATAGCATGAACACCATGGTGGAGAGCCTATAAAATATGCATCAGGAAAAGATTGTTGTGGACCTAGAAATCAACAAAGGAAAAGAGGAATCATTGGGACCAAGCAAGAGTACCAGAGGTAACCTAAAAAGGAATGTTGGCAATGTTCACTAGGATATTAAGGACCTAAAAAGGAATGTTGGCATTGTTCTCTAGGATATTAAGGACCTTAAAAGGTTGGATTTGAAAATGAGCAAACTGAAGGTGGAGGCAACTGAAACTCTCAAGAACCTATCCTAGGCACTCCCCTATTCTAGTTTTTTTTCCTATCTATTTTGTCAACTTTTGTTGACTCTTTGATGCTAGTTATATATTTCTGTATCTTTTGGAAGCCTTTTTTGTCTAGTCTTTTCCTTTATGTTTAAGACTATTTTTTGTTGTGATATGATGTAATAGGGTTTCATGTCACATAAAATAGATATCCTCATATTTCATCATGTCATAATATTGAAGAGTCAATATGCATAAGATTACCACTAGAATCACAAGTATAAGCTACTAACCACATAAACAATGATATCTCATGATCAAAAGAATAAAACTGTAACTGGGTGCATTAGAGGAATGATAATAAAAAATAATAGTATATGAGAAGTCAAAAAAATATTATAATTAGAGTCCATCTCAAATCAAATTAAGAAATTACTGAATACAAATATGGGAGGCACTACAACTCACTGAGGACAGCTTTATTATCTTCGAGTGGTTGGTGTTAGAAGTCAATGTGATCAAGGAAAGGTTTAATTCCCTTAGTGAAAAAATGTAGTTTCATATGATACTTTGTATACAAATCCCAATATGGAGGATACAAATAAAATTGTTGTTGTCATACAAAATATGGCTAAGGATGTCAAGGCTATGAAGGTTAATCATGAAGACAAAATTAGGAACTTGGACTTGAGTCCCTTGGCAAGATACAAGATAAGGTAAGAGCAGTTGTGGCTATTTTAAAACAACGATGAAAAATAGCACTGATGGGCTCAAACAAATAAATGAGTAGGATCAAGCCCTATAGTGTCTTTCCAAGGGAACTTTTTCTTCTCCTGCAGTGTGTGTGGAAAGAAAAGAAAAGAAATAGGTGGAAGCAGTACATGCCATGGGCATGGCTCATGCTCTTGGTTCTTCTACTATGATTCATAGCCATGAAAAAGGTAAGAGTGTTTAAGAAAAACTTGTTCATAATGTTATCAATACTAATGCTGTTGTTTTTCACAATTTAGTGAAGAAATTTTACAAAATCGAAGAAATTTTTGGGTTTGATGACCTTTTGTTTTCCCTTTTGGTTTTTTGATGACCATCTATTATTTTTCTTATAGTTTATTTAGTACTAGTTGTTTATTTTGTAAACATTTCAAGGGTCTATTTAAAACCTAGTTTCCTCTAATAAAAAATAAAAAGTAAAGAGAAGAAAAAGTAAAATAAGTAAAAGGTAACGGGAAAGGAAAAAGATCTCACAACATTTCAAATAGGGCTCTTGATATGCCACTCCAATCTACTCTTTGAGCCTGGACACATAGTGATAAGAAAAATGTTGTGGCTATAATTCTAGAGGCCTACCAAAGTCAAACCCTTGTTTTGGTGTTTCCACCTCCATAGATAGCCAAGATAGATACCATCAATAATCCAAAATAAAATAAATAAAATAATAGACTCAAGATAATGATAAAGAAACTATTTGTATGCATATTCAAGAAAAAGTGAATGAACGAAAGATGAGAGATGATTCCCCTTCAAATCCAAGAAACTAAAGCTCATTGGAATGAAGGTGAGAGTAAGCTAGTGTAATTTATGGAACTGGATAAGTGAAAAAATTAGGCTAACTAAAGGGCTATAAAGCTTGTCCAAGATATTCAAGAAGTAAGCCCAATGAGCTTGAACCTATAGAATGGAGGAAAACATAATATTTTAAGAAACCCGAATTATTCCCAATGTTGGTGGCCTATCAAAGGTGACATAACACTACTAGATATAGTAGGTGTAATGCTCTAACACCCATATTTGTTGTACAAATTCCTAGGATCAGTGCAACTTGCATAGATGCCTTTGTGGTGCACATGTGTCCTATATCAAAGTAGTTCACATGGCGAGTCCAATTTTTACAAAAAATAGTGATTAGACAAGTGGGATGAATAAGAGGATTAAGTGGAGATTTTGATTCATCTAAAGTGAAGTTAATGTATGCGATTTGGAATTACACAGGGTACAATTTATGATGTTACAGTATGGAAGACTTTCTAAATTTCTCTAATAGAATGTCCAAGATCTCATTGACCTCACTAGGAAGTGTTCCATGCAGGGTATGTGCACCAAGATGGTGAACAAAAGAATGACCAATTATATAAAAATTAAAAAATGAGCTAAACATGTATGTGCTTTCTAAATATAAAGAAATTATGTATAATTTTTTAGACTTAGTCAAAATTCAGTAATTAGAAAGCCCCTATAATCATTGTCTTGCTACCTCTCTTTCTTATTCCATTTGCATATACCAATCATTACACATATCTATTTTTCTTTCACTCTCTTCTCCTCCCCCTTTACCTCTCTTTATCTCATTCTATCCTCTTCCCCAAGATTTAGATCTTATAGCTTCTTAGACTTAGTAAAATCTCAATAACTGATATGATCCCATCTATTGGATACAATTGTCTGAAGGACATTGCTAGATTAGCTATGTGTTGTCTTTGATGTCACACAAATGTCATATCAATTATCATTCTCAGTGTCTACCAAGTTCAGTCGGTCAGCTAAGCGGTTCTCAGTGTCTACCGAGCTCAGTCGGTCAGTTAGGCGGTTTTTAGTGTCTACCGAGATCTCTCAAGTGTCTAAAGGAAACATGACAGGGTAACAGTGTTAACCGATCCTCCTCGGTTATCGAAGGAAAAGTAGTGGTTACCGAGCTCTCTCGGTCTCCGAAGGATGTTGCAGAATTCACTGTGGTTACCGAGTTCACTCGGTCACCGAAGGAAATCTTTTCAGGATTAATGTTTACCGAGCATGGTCAGCCTTTCAAAGGATTTTGTTATTACAGTTTGTTTATCTAAGGTGACTGTTATAATAATTATTAGTGCCAACTTGACAATCTAAATGTTAATTAAAATGGCATATATATATAGAAGGTCAAGTGGTGAATAGAATATATACAGCATGCAGAAATCATTTTGAAGAAAGGTATGAGCGAATTTTGAAGGATGGTTAGATATCCTTGAGGAGAAGAAAAGATTTATTTGATCAGTAAGGATCTAGTGAAGCAGAACAGAGATCTATATTCAACAATTCAGTTGCAGGTCATTTCATTGTTACTCTCGTACAATTGTAGCAGTGATATGAAAATCTCTTAACTGAGTTGGTTTAACAACCATTTTGTAAATCCTCTAACAAGGTGACAGTTCTATTGAATTGTTTCAAGACCTCTTACAAGGCCACTCCTAGCAGGGTGATTAAATCCTCTAACAAGGTCACACAAGTAACAGTGTGTTTTGTAACCTTTTACCGGGTTGGCTTCTAATCGGGCATCACTTCAGAAGAGTGAAAAATAGTAACTAGTTACATTGGTGGTTTTTCCCATATTGGGTTTCCACGGTAAATCTGGTGTCTCTTGTGTTCATGTTATTTTCTTTATTCATGTAAGTTAATCAGTGATGAATGCTTAAGAACAGTTTAATTATTACACACTTCAAGGATCAAGTTTTAGCATTTCTCTGTATATTTATTGAGTGGCACAGTAAATAATTTGTTAAGATATTTAAGGGATCAGTGGTAATATTTTGTGGTTAATTGAATCACCCCCCCCTCTCAGTTACTGCATCTATATTTCCAACAATTTGTATCAGAGCTTTTGGTGCTTGCAGGAAGGGTTTCAAGGACCTAAGCTAAAGATCAGGATGTCTTACAAAAGAGAAATTCCAAGGCTTAACAGAAATAACTTTTCAACATGGCAAGGTCTCATGAGACTTCATTTGGCTTCCATTGGTGATTCAGGATGCAAATATATTGATCAAGAATATACAATTCTTACTGGCACATTAACTATTGAAGACATTGCAGAGAAGAAGAACCATAACACTATGATGATAGACATTGCATCAGCTCTTAGCTACGAAGAATTTGATGAAATCAAAGATTGCACAACTACTCATGAAATGTGGAACAAGCTGAAGAAAATCTATGGCGGTGATGACAATGTGAAGAGAGCCAAAGCAGAGAGTCTAAGAGGACAGTTTGATCAGATGAAAATGAGAGAAGAAGAAAACATTGCAAAATATGTTGAAAGGATCAAGACAAGTGTTAGTGCAATCAGAGCTTCTGGAGGAAAAATTGATGATGAAACTATTATAAGTAAGGTTCTTAGAACATTACTTCCTATTTATGCAATAAGAGTTTCTGCTATTCAAGAAAGAAGATGTGAAGAAAATCACAATATAACTTTGGATGCCTTAGTTGGAAGATTGACAGCCTTTGAACTGGATAACTATGACAACTATGTTCCAACTTCTAAAAATATTGAATCAGCTTTTGAGGCCAAACTTTGACTCAAGAAAAGGAAGAAAATCCAATCAGAAAGTGAAGAAGAATCAGAGGAAAGTTCTGATAGCGACCTTGAAGTTATTGAAGCATTACTTGCAAAGAAGTATTCAAGAGGCAGAGGAAAATACAAAGGTAAAACTCCCTTAATCTATTTTTCATGTGAAGAAATTGGTCATATTGCAGCTAGGTGTCCAAACAAGCAAAGCAAAGATGAGAAGAAAAGTTACAAGTACAATGGCAAGAAAAATTTCAAATCATTTAAGGATAAAGGTAAGAAAACATGTTTTTTAGCTAAAGATTCGGATGATAGTGAAGAAGAAATTGTTTTCATTGCTGTAAAAGATGAATTTGATAATGATGAAGATGAGATGGCACTTATCTCTCATATAAGCAAGAATGATACATGGATTATAGACAGTGGATGTTCACATCATATGACTAGTGACAGGACCAAGTTTGAACACTTTGAAAACTTTGATGGCACTGGTAATGTAAGGTTTGGAAATAATGAACCTTGTTGTATAAAAGGAAAGGGACGAATTTCATTAACCAAAGAACTTATATGTGATAATGCATATTGGGTTGAAGGACTAAAGCATAATCTTCTAAGTGTAGCACAACTAATTAACATTGGATTCAAGGTTGAATTCATGAATGGTAAAGCAAGACTACTGGATGACAAAGGAAAACTGATAGGATCAAGCAAAAAAACTAAAGGTAACCTATTTTATCTTGATCTTGGTGATTACTCATGTTTTATTGCTCAAATTGAAGAAAGTTGGTTATGGCACAAAAGGTTATGTCATGTAAATTTTGACAACATGATGAAAATAAGAAAATTCAAGAAAGTAAGAGGTATTCCTACTTTGAAGAAACCTGATGTTGGTCTATGCAAGAATTGTCAAATTGGTAAAATGGGAAAGTCTAGTTTTAAAAGTAAAAACTATCAGTCTGAAGATATTTTGGAAATCGTGCATACTGATTTATGTGGACCTATTGGAATTGAGAGCTATACCGGAGAAAAATTCTTTATTCTCTTTGTTGATGATTACTCTAGAATGATGACTGTTATGTATTTAAGAGAAAAGTCAGAAGCATTTGAGAAGTTCAAATGGTATTTAGCAAGAGTAGAAAAGGAAACAGGAAAAAGAATAAAATGCTTGAGATCAGACAGAGGTGGTGAATTCATCTCCCATGAATTCAATAATTTTTGCATTGAAAGAGGAATCAAATGATAGGTATAAGCCCCGAGAACTCCTGAGCAGAATGGAATAGCCGAAAGAAGGAACAGATCTATCATGGACTGTGCAAGGACTCTAATGATTGAAAAGAACATTGCTATGAAATACTGGAAGGAAGCTATCAGCATTGCAGTTCATACCTTGAATCGAGTATAGCTGAGAAAAGACACATTCAAGACTCCGTATGAGCTATGGTATGGCTACAAACCAAATGTAAGTTACCTAAAAGTATTTGTTAGTAAATGTTACATCTTAAAAGAATCTAGAAAAGGAAAATTTGATGTAAAAAGTGATGAAGGAATATTTTTGGGATATTCTTGCAAAAGTAAGGCATATAGATGTCTAAATTTGTCTACTCACAAAATCATAGAAAGTGCACATGTGAGAATTGATGAGTTTGTAGAAAAGACTAAAGAAGAAAGCAAAAAGGAACCAGAGGACTACAAAAAATTTGTTTACATTGAACCTGATACATTGCTAGACACATATAAGGAAACTACATCTACCGAGCCCAGTACAGTAACCAAATCACAAGAAGAGGTTCAGACCGAGTCACAAAGTACCGAGTCTCAGTTTGAAGCTACTGAGCAATAACTATCGAGCCCGAGCAACCTGAACCTGAAGATGAAGAAGATGACAATGTAACTCATTCAGGAAGCAAGGAACCTGTATTGGCCAAGTACATCAGAAAGCATCATAAACCAGATCAGATTATTGGAAACAAATCAGATGGTACTATGACAAGAAGTAAACTAAAAGGTACATGTTTATTTGCTGATTTTGAACCTAAAAACGTCAAAGATGCATTAGAAAATGAAAGTTGGATTGAGGCTATGAATGAAGAAATAGAGCAAATAGAGAAAAATAAGACATGGACTCTTGTACCTAGGCCTAAAGATAAAAATGTAATTGGGACAAAATGGGTATTTAGAAATAAGTTGAATGAAGATGGTCAAGTATCAAGAAACAAAGCAAGATTAGTATGTAAAGGATATTCTCAAGAAGAAGGAATAGATTATGGAGAGACATTTTCTCCTGTTGCAAGATTAGAAGGTGTGAGGACTTTACTTGCATATGCAGCACATAAAGGATTTAAGGTATATCAGATGGATATAAAATCTGCATTTCTCAATGGTATTCTTGAGGAAGAAGTCTACATTGAGCAACCTGAAGGTTTTATTGATCTAGACAAAAGGGATATGGTCTGCAAATTACACAAAGCATTGTATGGTCTGAAACAAGCTCCTAGAGCATGGTATGAAAGATTATATAACTATCTTACTTAGATCGATTTCAAAAGAGCTAATGACAACAGTAATTTATACATCAAAGAAGGATCAGATAACAAAATTGTTTTGGCAGAAATATTTGTGGATGATACTGTGTTTGCAGGAAATGATGATCAGTGCAAAGAATTTTCAGAGCATATGAACAAAGAATTTGAAATGTCTATGTTTGGTCAAATAAAATTTTTTGTTGGACTTCAGATTCAGCAGAACAAAAATGGTATCTACATTACTCAGTCTAAATATATCAGGGAAATACTTAAGAAATTTGGTATGGAAGACTCAAAACCAGTTGGTACACCCATGTGTACTGGACTGAAGCTTACCAAAGATGATGATTCAAAAGAAGTAGATTAGACCTTATACAGATCAATGATTGGAAAATTACAGTATGTAGTACACACAAGGCCTGATATTGCCTTAGCAGTTGGTATAGTGGCAAGATTCTCGGCTAAACCCAGAGAAAATCACATGATGGCAATTAAAAGAATCTTGAGGTATTTAAGGGGAACTGAAGATTATGGCTTGTGGTATAAATTTGGATGCAATCTGGATTTAAAAGTGTTTATTGATGCTGATTGGGCAGGAAACATTGATGACAGAAAGAGTACAAGTGGTGGAGCATTCTTTCTTGGCAAGAGGTTAGTATCTTGGACTAGTAAAAAGAAAAACTGCACATCCCAATCCACAGAAGAAGCAGAATATGTTGTTGCAACAGTAAACTGCTCTAATATTGTATGGTTTAAACAGCTTTTGGAAGGCATGAAGGTTGAGATCAAAGAACCAGTTGTTATGTTTTGTGATAATACAAGTGCAATAAATATTTCAAAGAATCTAGTAATGCATTCCAAAACCAAGCACATTGCAATTAAATATCACTTTGTCAGAGAATTGGTGCAGGACAAGGAAATCAGATTGGAATATATTCATACAAAAGAACAAATTGCAGATATCTTCACCAAGCCACTACCTAAGGATGCATTCTTGTATCTTAGAGGCAAGTTAGGGGTCACTCCCCTATCCGAGGTTCACTAAATAAAGTTTTAGTGATGCATCAACCAGAACATGTTGAAGATCAATCAGTTGATGCAGCATAGTCAGGGAATCATTGCATATGAATCAGTACATAAGGTACATTGATATTTACCGAAACTATGTAAGTTGTCTTTGGCATGTGTTGTCAAAGAGGGAGAGTTTGCTGTCATTTCAAGAAATTTCTAAGAAGAATAATTTGAGAAGTTAAGAGGGAGAGTTCTCAGTCAGAAAGAAGTTGAAGATGATAAGAATCAGAATGAAGCTAAGGATATGTTTCTTACTTTAGGTTTCTCTGTGAAATTTCATTGTGCTATGACATGTTGTGTTGCCATCAATGCCAAAGAGGGAGATTGTTGGATACAATTGTCTGAAGGAAATTGCTGGATTAGCTATGTGTTGTCTTTGATGTCACACAAATGTCATATCAATTATCATTCTTAGTGTCTACCGAGTTCAGTCGGTCAGCTAAGCGGTTCTCAGTGTCTACCGAGCTCAGTTGGTCAGTTAGGTGGTTTTTAGTGTCTATCGAGATCTCTCAGGTGTCTAAAGGAAACATGACAGGGTAATAGTGTTAACCGAGCCTCCTCGGTTATCGAAGGAAAAGTAGTGGTTACCGAGCTCTCTCGGTCTCCGAAGGATGTTGCAGAATTTGCTGTGGTTACCGAGTTCACTCGGTCACCGAAGGAAATCTTTTCAGGATTAATGTTTATCGAGCATGGTCGGCCTTTCAAAGGATTTTGTTATTACAGTTTGTTTATCTAAGCTGACTGTTATAATAATTATTAGTGCCGACTTGACAATCTAAATGTTAATTAAAATTGCATATATATATAGAAGGTCAAGTGGTGAATAGAATATATACAACATGCAGAAATCATTTTGAAGAAAGGTATGTGTGAATTTTGAAGGATGGTTAGATATCCTTGAGGAGCAAAAAAGATTTATTTGATCAGTAAGGATCTAGTGAAGCAAAACAGAGATCTATATTCAACAATTCAGTTGCAGGTCATTTCATTGTTACTCTCTTACAATTGTAGCAGTGATATCAAAATCTCTTAACCGAGTTGGTTTAACAACCATTTTGTAAATCCTCTAAAAAGGTGATAGTTCTATTGAATTGTTTCAAGACCTCTTACAAGGCCACTCCTAGCAGGGTGATTAAATCCTCTAATAAGGTCACATAGGTAACAGTGTGTTTTGTAACCTTTTACCGGGTTGGCTTCTAACCGGGCATCACTTCAGAAGAGTGAAAAATAGTAACTAGTTACATTGGTGGTTTTTCCCATATTGGGTTTCCACGGTAAATCTGGTGTCTCTTGTGTTCATGTTATTTTCTTTATTCATGTAAGTTAATCAGTGATGAATGCTTAAGAATAGTTTAATTATTACACACTTCAAGGATCAAGTTTTAGCATTTCTCTATATATTTACCGAGTGGCACAGTAAATAATTTTTTAAGATATTTAAGGGATCAATGGTAATATTTTGTGGTTAATTGATTCACCCCCCCTCTCAGTTACTGCATCTATAATTCCAACACCCATCATCATTCTCTCTATCTCTATTTCACTCTCTATCTCCCTTAATCTCTAGACATATCCTACTTCCTATCACTCTCCCTCCCCCCCTCTCCTCTCTCTATCTCACTCTTTTCTCCCTCCCCAAGCTCTAAAATAATCCAAAATCATAGGTAACTCATTTGGATTATTTAAAAATCTAAATAACCAAACACATTATAGTTTGGAAAGCCTTCACGTATACGGGTTGTAAAAATTAAAAGGAACAATCATGTTAAATTTATATAAAACTATGATCACATTTTTAAAATCAAAATAACACGATCACATTTTTTTATTATAATTAAAAAAAAGAATCAAGTGGGTGAATTATATTCACGACATTCAGGGTAATGACTTCCAAGTTTTTAAAAAGATAAAACTAACTTGATTGTGTTTTGACCTCTATCAACTAAATAACTATGCCGTGACAATGAGAAGAGACATGTATTTATTTTGTAATGTATTTTAATTTTCTTATTATTATTTAACTATTTTATTATTACTTTTCTTTTTTGTTGTCTTTTTAAAAAAAAAATTGATATCAAATCCTCCAAATCCTAGACCCAAATATTTTTTTTACCTCTTGACAACCTTGAAGAATAACCTCATATGAGTGACCCTCTACATCCTCCAAGAAACCCACAATAATCTTCACATAAAAGTGCTTTCATGATTAATCTCCTTTATGTCTTGTTATGTCATGTTATTGCATCAACCCTTGTAATCACATCCAAAGATAATTTCATCAAAAAGTTTGAGGTTTGATATTCAAAATTATACTTTAGAGATTACATTTCATTTATATTTCGATTCAAATTCAAGGTTAATTCCAAAACCAAGGTTTGACTTAAGAAAACCCCCATCAACCAACATTTTATTTTCTTTGAATGTGCAAGTGACATGCTTGGTAGACATGGATTTAGAATCTATATAAGAAGATAAATACCTATGAATTGAGATTTATCTAATCCAAAATAGAAGGGTTGACATCATTCTTCTTGACATCGACTTAAACATTTTTTGACTAAATTTTTGGGGAAGGTTCTTAGCAGAATTGTGATCCTATAAATGCAATTTACATCCACATCCACCCTTCTTGGGTCAAAGTCAGCCACCAAATATTAACCTCCTTATTTTAGTCTATGTTTTAGACATAGGTTTCTCTCTATCTTCTCTTTCCAAATTTGTAGCCCTAGTTCACATATCCATTTTGTAAACTCTTGTGCATGTAAAAAATCCCAAATTTCTCACCTTTAGCCTAATAAATAGTATCCAAGTCACTCCTTTTGCATAGTTCATTTCTAGTCAAATAAGGAGCATTGAATTTACCTTGTGCTAAATCCTTTGAGCCAAGAGAATCCATTCTCCTTAATGTAATCAACGAAAATAGGTCTAGTTTCTTGTTTGCATGCATAAACTAGTGAACCTTTACATCGTAGGAAAAATCCCCAAGTACTCTAGTTTTAGTCACTTGGAAATCATTTCTATGGAAATCCATTCCAAAGGACAATCAACAATATTGAGACTAATTCCACTCTAGAGCCCTTTAAAATGTAATTTATTGAAAGGTAGAAAATAGAAAAAATTAGACTTTTGATATTTTCCTCTATTAGCTCTTGACATACCAACCAAATTATCCTTGATCAAAATGGGATAAGTTCTCCCTTTAATATCAGTTGGAAAGCTTTGAAGTTAATTTCTTCCATGTTATCTTGGTTTAGTCAATCTCTTAGTCATGAACTTATTTTTACCACATTCTATATTTGTTGGAATCAACTTATCCAACTACAAGAGAAACATTTAGATTTTAAACTCAAAGGTAAATATTTCGATTCAAAAAATTGTAGGATGTTACAAGATTTTAATGGAAATGATAGAGACAACTCAAGCTCTAATTTATTATTTCATAGAAAAACAAATTTCTATTCCTTAAACTTCAAAATCTCATTCCTCTGCATTATTCAATCTTTCTACTCAACTTGTTGAAATTTTGGAGCTTTTCAAATATTGGAAGTGGCCTAAAGGACAATCATTTTATTTTCTCCCCTCACATAGATATCTATTAGAAACTCACTAGCTTTATTTATCACATGTCATTTCAAAACATTTAGAATTATAAATTTAAGTAGACTAAATAGAACAAACACAACCTTTTTATTTAATAGTTCAAAATTTGTTCATAAACCCAACTCACTTTATATAATCTTCTCCATATTGAATTTCCTATTATAAAATACCTAAAATTTATTTACCCAACCCCTTCTTTCCCTTTCTACACCAGGCCAAATTCATCTTGTATTGTTCTTTTGGCGTTGGCCCCTTGCTTGGATGTTTTGATGTTCCTCTGACAAATCTGCTTAGCCACAATTTTCAAACTATTGAACGATTTTATCCATAATTTTGCTTTTAATTATTAAAATATTGGGTATGGGTATTGAGGCTCACCATATCTTTGATGGTTTAAATTGAGATGAAGATAAACCAACAAAGGATATTGATTATTTTTTTCTTACTTATTTTCAGTGATGAGATACTATTTGCATTTAATAGAATTAACTATCTGATATCTTATTAGTATACTGTAAAAAGGAAGAAACTTCAAATTTATTTTAGATTACAAATTATGTGTTCGACGATACAAGTGATAATCATGAACTTTTTTGATAAACAAACATTTAATAATCATGAACTTTCAGATGAGCAAACATTTAATATATAAGAATTTGTGGCTTCCACAGTATATGAAAATAAGTTAAATGTTTCTTAATGTGTGAAATTTGACCTCATGTTGTGGTAATCGGACTAGTGATTCCTTGCCTTCTGGAGGGAAGCTTAACAACTATGACACCACTAAGTGTGCCCACCGCGAAAAGAAGTGCCCGATACAACTTCTGTATATTGCCTTCCTCCGATGCACCACTTTTTGGTCTGTGAGGGCTATCAAACAAAACACCAAAACTGCCATAGCTGCATGAACCAAATCCTTAGATTTAATCTTATATTCGGATTCATTCGAAGGCTTAATTCCATTAGCAGTGGTTAACCCATTAATTGTAGCAATCCCATAATGCACCTTGCCTGTGGAGGCATCTGTGAAGGTGTCTACCAGTGAAAGGAAGAAGCATGCTATTCCAAGAATACCCACAACCACCGCTACTAAATACTTATCTGCTGTTTTGCATTCTTCGTTGTTGGGGAGAAGATTAGAAAGAGCCTGAAACACGAACAGAAGTCCAGTGGGCAATATCTTTGCAATATTTGATGCAGAAGACAATGTGCTATTGACAACACTTGAACTGGTCTTTGCAGTCTCTTTCGAAGAAATGGTAATTTAGATTTCTTCATTGGGGCCTGATGGTTTCAGTTTTTCTTAGATTTCTTCTTCCCTGGATTCTTTCTCTAAACTGCAATTCCAGAGATTACAAAACAAGTCATTGACAGAAGTTGTAAATGAATTATATTTATACATCTAAGCCATTAGATTAACACGTTTTCTCCTTGGATGGACTGATGCACATTAATCTTATGAACATTGAATGTATTTTGTTACTAATTTACCTGAGTTGAATTTAAGGGAACAAAATTTCCAACGAATTTTTCCTGCTTTTTCTTCAGAAAAGGTTGCTGTGGGATCTTCAGGACTTCAATCTTTGGTTGCTAGTGACTGTTAAACAACATCTTAAGAAAGGATGGCTTTTGGGTCTACGTGAATCTTGCCAGTGATCGCTATATAAAATCCATTTTAACTCGTTTGCTGTGGTTGACAAATTTGCAATAAGTTCTATTTTGTGTAAGGCGAGCTTTAAAAGTAAGACCGTAAGTACTCTGAAGAAGTGAGAAACAACTTGTGCTGATCCAAAAACAGTCCATTATGAAAGTTGTCAATATGCAATCCCATGTGAATTCTCCCCTAACCGTAGGCCAGAAAAAAATATCAATGACGTTATAGAAGAACTGCTACAAGAATTTCATGAACATGATAAGTGTGGCAGTAATGGCAGCTATAAACAGCAGCGTGGCAGTATGTTTGACCTCATGTTTAACAATGAAAAGCCCGGGCCACAAGTTGTACCCAGGTGTATAATGTGATGTTAAATCCACTTTAGGGGAAAAGTTGACGAGTCTGTCTCAACTGTATCCTGAACTGGTTTGCCACATTTAGCTGTATCTACCGGATTTAACTTGATAGTCGGTTTCTTGCATGAATTCATTCCACGACAAGACCTAATTTTTTTTTTACTGTAAAGTGACGTTCTTAGAAATCTGTCTTGAGTATCCCATGAATTGAATTCGAAGCCAATATATACGACTCAATATATCTTGAAAAGCCAGATATATTAGACTAACAACGTCTACATAGTTTTATACTTTTTCTTGACACAATGTATTTCTATTTGGATTTCTTGATTTATAAGATTTGAAGTTCTTTTAGAAATAAAATATCGTCTTCTTCTTTTTTTTTTGGGTTCAGAAGTGATTTGAGACATTGAATTCAAGGACAATGAAATTTTCTCAAGATCGATTGAAATTGAAATTTGGTTAATATGGGTTCTACGTTTTAAAAAACACAAAAGGGAAATACGAGAAACTGTCTCTGCTAGAGTTTTTTTTTGTTTTTTTTGTTTCTACATACTTTGGTTTGTCACTGTTGTCCCACCTTGCATCATACTACATTAACTGCAGGATCTTTAGTTTTAGAATGGTCTTGGCTAGCTTCAACCAAGCAATTGCTGCTGGTTTGATGTCTAACGGCAATGGTTGCTCTAAACAAGTGCCCTTAGAAATTTGTTTTGAAAGTATTTTATGAGTTATGCCTTCTCATACCCTCATAGATGTGGTTTAATCCATTCTAAAATTTAATTATGCATGTCAATGGTTAGAGTAGCACACATTTATCAGATATTTTGTTTCGAGCTTCCCTTTTGAAAGCATGCTATAGGATTGTGTTGCCAAATCGCAGGCCCCTCATGGAGTCTGTCTTGATAGAGTCCAAAACCTCACCCAATGTTTATTTATTTTCTGTTTCATTAAGGTTAGTCATTTTTAGGCTATTTTTCTTGCACAGATTGTGGTATGTCATGTTGAATCTCTATTTGTTTTCTAGTCTTGGTCTTGAAACTTTTCTATCTCCAATGACAAGAAGCTTTGTGTGCTTGTTTGACTAGAGCTTTTAGGTCTTCCTTTGCCATGTTCACATTTTCTTCCAACTATTGCTTTCTCATTGAGAAAGGTTATTTGCATCAAAGCAAACAATTTTATCTTAATTGACCTTAGACATGTATTTACATCAAATAGCTTTTGTCTCATGTCCTCAAAGACATGATTGATATGTAAATAGGAGGTCTTCGTAACATCAAGTTGGTATTCTATCTTGATTTACCAAATATCTGCTTCTTGTGTCAATCTTTGGTGCATAAAATTACAAATTACTAATTGGTTGCTCCAAGGGTTCATGATACTTTGCATGCTACTAAGACTTCAAAACTAGGGAAAAAATGGATGATAATGACTTGTAGGAGGAAGTCTCCCATATGTAGTAGTTCCTAAGCAATCTCCAAGAGCATCCTCCTATTTGAACACCTTACTAGACCCAACTTTGGTTATCTATTCTTAGTAGCACATTTCATGTGGCTCTCACAACCTTTTTCGATGCATGCAAGAATGTAGGATTATTCTAGAAAAAATGAAGGAATGGTATTTTTTATTTTTAAAACGCTTCAGGCTTCTTTTAGAATTGACACTCATCTTTAGAGTATAAGGCTGATATGCAAGACTTTAAATCATGAATTTTATCCAATGGAACGTGTGAGGTCTCATTCACCTCATCAAGAGTATTCCATGCAAGATACTATTGCCCCACTTTTCACCCCATAATCATGCTGTTAAAAGTGGAGGTATTTGATGTCAAGTCAGATTTAGTCATGTTTGAGTCTAAGTCTAGGTTTCCTTTAGGATAGGTTGTCCTTGCCGGGTTTCCTTGCCATTGCCTTCCTCTTTTCAAGCCGGGTGGGTTATTTGAAAGTCTTGTCATAATGGGTAGGTGATAGACCCCAACCTGGCAAGGATATCATGCTCCCATTGATGATCTCTTTCAGATGGAATGGTGATTGAAGTCATGATCTTAGGACACTCATAAGAAATCAGAAATCAAAAGATTCTTCATATGGATGATGCAGTGACAGAGCCGGCATTGTACTATTCAGAGAATTCCACTCAATATAACAATGTGTCGCATGATCGCAAGATCAAAATAACTACCTTGAGTTTATGTGACAAAGGCTAAAATGAATTACCGAGCAAGTTAACTAGTCGTATAATCACATGAATGGAATAAAATCTATGCAATCATGCGAAAGTGGAGGTTCAGGTGGAAAGAAAAGTCAAAGACTAGAAAGATTAAATAAATGTGCCAACAGTGCAACCTGCGTACACCAATAGTGGAGTCCATGTGTACCAATGATGAAGCGATCGCATGATCGCAAGAATTAAACAAATACTATGCGATCATGCAAAAAGTAAAAAAAGGTGGGACCCACGTATGCTAACAGCGCTGGTGCGATGGTGAAAAGTTATAAGTCTGAGCTCAATGAAGATAATATTAAATATTATTTCATGTGTCAATAATAAAGCGGTCGCATGATCGCATAGATTAAAATATTGCTATGCGATCATGCGACAACGTAGGTCATCGAAGATGCTTGGCGCTAAAATAAGATCCTTCCACGTGTCCAAGGCAGAGGCCGCACTTCAAAAAAGTGCATCCGACGGTCCTCGCAAAAGTGCAACCCCTGCCAAATGCTTTTGAGATCATGTGAGATGCGTAGATGTGTCTCTCGGTGGTGCTGAAAGAGTTTGATCAAGATTCCAAGTCGGCGGTTCCCGCTTTGTCGCTAAGCCATGGGAGATTCATTGAGATCATGCAAGATGCGTACACGTGTCTCTCGGTGGGTCTGAAGGCATCTATATTAGGCGGCTCTCTGAAAGATAATCAACGATCCCCGTGAGCCAATCATAGGGCGGTCGCATGATCGCATGGATTAAAATATTACCATGAGATCATGCGACAAGGCAAAAAGGGAACCTATGTACGTTAACAACGCAGATGCGATAAAAATATAATATAAGTTTATTTAAAGTTGTCGCATGATCGAAAGAGTTGAAAAAGAGTCATACGATCATGCGACAAGAAAAGCCGGATGGATGGAAGTTTTGGCACATGGCCGTGTTTGTGGATTTTGAGAAAATGGCGACGAGTCTATGGAATTGAGGGACAGTATGTGTAGTCATGACGACTCAGGGATGAGTTATAATTGCCTAAATATGGAGTTGATTTCCATCACAGTGATGAACAAGAAGATGAGTGCATCTCAATAGCAGACAAATTCATGAGATCATGTCGAATGTTTTAAAGCATCTGAAGGAGAGGATCAATGCCAGTTGGGGATTGGGTTAGTTATTCTGCCTGAATTTGAATGATGACTTGACTCTGAGAGCCCAATGGACTTTGGCTTGACAGATGTTGATTAAGGAGAAGATGAAAGTCTCGAATTGAAGTGTCACAATTCTGATGTCTTTCCCTATTCCTATATCTATGATAGCTCTTCAAATTCCTTCATTGAAGACGTTTCTTGCCATTTTTTTTTAGTTTATCTTTTTGTATTCTGGAAGTT
This sequence comes from Chamaecyparis obtusa, assembly GCA_027943335.1. Classification (NCBI taxonomy): domain Eukaryota; kingdom Viridiplantae; phylum Streptophyta; class Pinopsida; order Cupressales; family Cupressaceae; genus Chamaecyparis; species Chamaecyparis obtusa. The sequence goes on along the minus strand of BSBK01008369.1, from coordinate 184,704 downwards.
GAAACATTTCTAGCGGCTACAAATGTTGTACATTGAAAAATCTATAAAGGGGGTTGAGAAAATCAATGCAAAGGTCGGCAAACTGGATATTGGAGCAAAAGTGATTCCATTTACTGAGCTTTATTTCTAGTTTTGTTCCATTTTAGTTAATCATCTGCATTTGAATAGAAAGGATAGTTATGTATGAAGCTGTGATTACATATTGAATTCCATTTCATGTTTGTGGTTGCAGTAAGTAATTCCATTTTCTTGTCATATGTATCTCTTCTCCTATTCATCCTGTTTGTTAGATTCATTCTGGATAGAAAGTACAATTGTGTATGAAGCTGTGACTTTCGCTTGGATTCCATTTCATGTCAGAGGTTGCAGTGAGGGAAATTCCATTTGCTATTCGTATATAATTCTGCTCCTATTCTCTCTAAGTAGAATTTGCATGATTAGAGTAGTTAGATTAAAGTTAGGAGATAGAATATATACCCTTGCTTGAATTGTTTGTGTCTATGAGCAATTCGGTTAAAATACATTAGAGACAACCTAGTGATCAATTTAAAAACATATTCATTGAACACCATACACAATCAGGGAGCTATACCTATTAATTCAGAGGGCAGTGATTGAAGATATACACTGACCCAATTGTTGGTAACATCCTTTTGTTCTCTTACCTTGGGTGATTTGGGAGTCAAAGATTGAAAATCTTAGAAGAGGACAAACTGTTAACCAACAGTTTTTGGCGACTCTGCTAGGGATGACTTTAGAAAGAAGGAAATATTAAATGTTTTTCTCAGAATTTTAGGCACCCTAGATTCCAAGTTTACCAGGAGTGTAAAACAGAAGGGAAAGATTGATCCGGTCTATGAAGAACTCAAAGCGGTCAATTTCCCTATCCTTGAAGATATTTTTAGGAAAGGAAGAGCAAAGGCAAGGGAAACTAAAAATAAGAAGCCTGCTGATTTTCAGTCATCTACAGTATTTCCTTTGTGACCAAAAAGAAGCAAGTCTTATGCTCCTCCTATTGGTAGAATTCCTATTTCTACCACTTGCAATTCATTGTTATTGCATGGTATTGCACTTCCCCTCTCAGTTTCAATTTAGGGGGTTGCACAAAATACAAGGCTAGCAACTATGGCTAGTCCTTGGGGAAATGCTATTGGGCCATTGAATCTTACAGCAAATCATGACTTGCCAAAGGCCTCCAGAAAGAACTTCCCTAGATTCAATGGTGATGGCTCAGTGTGAGCTGAACAACATCTAAGTGCTTTCCAGAAAGCATGTAGTGTGGTGAATCCTTAGCATGAGGATGTTGCAGTTAGGATGTTTGTGGATACTTTGGTGGATGATGCAACAGATTGGTTCCAGGATTTACCCACAGGCTGTATTACTGGTTGGAATGCCATGAAATAGAGATTTGAAGGAAGATACAAGAGCACTAAAGATGCTCAGGTTCTCTTGTTAGAATTAGCCCAAATTAAGAAAGAAACATCCATCTCTATGAGAGATTTTAATGCAAAGTTTAATAAACTTATTAAAAGAATACCAGCTGCTAGTGCTCCAACATGAGACAATTAGAAAACTTTCTACATCAGTTCCATGCCTCCTAAACTTGGTTATCAACTAAGAAGGGCTAATGTGGCCACTTTACAAGCCGTACAAACTCTTGTAATAGAGATGGAGGATGACATGATAGCCTCTGGGAAATGGAAGAAAAAGTATCATACTAGATCTTCAAGCAATACAACAAGTACTTCAAATAGTACTGAGGCTATGTTACAAAAGTTGTCCAATGAGCTGATTACATTAAAGAAACAAGTTGCTAGACCAGCTCATTCATTATATCAGCCTTATCAAGAAGGACCAAGATATCAAGGTGGAAATAAGAACTTGCAGCTCCCTACCCATCAACAAAGATTAGCTATTGAAGCTGCTCCTAAAGGTCAGACTTCTTGTGCCTTTCATCTCAGAGCAGATCATGATGGTAATACCTGTGAAGACATGATCAGATATTTACAAATGAGAGGAGAAGAAGTGCAAGGAATTGAATATCCAGAAGATGATGATGATCATGCTCCTCATGGTGACTCCATAAATTTGTATTGTGAGTATGAATCAGATTCAGAAAATGGAGGAAATTGTTTTTCCGCCTTGGAAGGACCTCAGCTAACGGTGATGACTAGAAGTCAGAAAAATAAGAGTCAGGTTTCTAATGCTGCTCCTGCTAAGAATCTAGCACCTTCTCACAAGGCGGATAAAGACAAGAATGCAGCATCAAGTTCTTCACAAAAGGATCTAAAAGATAAGTCATCTACTTCCTTTGATATTATAAAATTTTGTGAGGAAACTAAGATTCAAATAACTAATATGGATTATTTGAAATCTAATCTGGATCAATTGCAAAGACTAGTAGAATGTTGTAAAAGTAAAGAGAATGTTCTTATTAATGCTAACGTTCATGATAAAAATCAGACCAGTACTAGCAAAGAGAATTCAATAGATGATGATTTTTCAATTCCAATATTGTTTCATGAAGAAGAATCTGATGTCCATGCTACTTGTTCTAGTAAAAAACCAGAGCCTTTCTATGTATCACTTTTTATCAATAGAAATAAATTGAGTAATTGCATCATAGATTCGGGAGGTTCAGACAATGTGATGCCTGCTTGAGTTGCTAAAGCTTTAGGATTGCCTTTAACTAAAGTCTTTGGCATATGTTATTCTATGGATGCTAAACAAGTGCCCTTAATTGGTCAAATTAAAGATGCTCAAGTTGCCTTAGCTGCCTATCCCTCTAAGAGATTGAAGCTCACAATCCTTGTTGCTAATATCCCTGAGAGTTATGGAATGCTGCTTAGTAGAAGTTTCTGCAAAGACTTGGGAGGAGAAATCAAGTTAGATTGGACATCTTCCTATATTCAAGTAGGAAATAAAAAGGTGAAGTTGGAACCGGAAGGAAAAGCAAAATTCACTGTATTAAAGTCAGATGATCCTAGGTCACAAATTCTTTATCAAGAAATGCAATTTGGAAACTATATGATATCCTATAATGGTCCTAATGTTCAAGAAGAGATAAAAGAAGCAAAAACTAAGCAATTATGCACATTAGAGTTTGATGGAAGTTGTGCCAAGGCTATTTTAGGTGCTAGAATAGTTTTGATAGCCCCTAATGGAGAAATTACTTGCCTGGCTTATAAATTGAATTTTAAAAATACCAATAATACTGCAGAATATGAGGCCCTTCTCCTTGGTATAGAGGCAGCTAAACAAAAAGGAGTTAAATTGCTCAAAGTTCAAGGGGATGCTGAATTGGTGGTGAGACAAGAAATTAGTACTCTATGAAAAATAATAGATTGAAAAATTATAGAAATAAAGTATGGGATGAAATAGAAAGTCTAGATGCCTTTTCAATAATTTCGGTCCCAAGAGATCAAAATTCCAGGGCTGATTCTCTAGCAGTTTCTGCATCTCTACTCTTGCCTCATCCTGACTTCAAGAATCAAGTATACAGAATGGAGGTCCTATTTAGACCTAAGGTGGCTGATAATGAAGAATCTTGGCAAGTATTTGAAGATGACAAGCATATTCATCAGTTTCTAGAAGGAACAGGCCCCTTTGCCAATATGTGTTTTGAAAATGACAAAGAAGAGTAGTCACCAATTGATGAAGAAGAATTAAAATCAGGTATCATTCAATTGAAAGAAAATAGAATTCCTTCTCATTTTGTGTCATTAGAAAAACTCTTTGATAAACATGATGTCTATATAAGGAGAGAGAGAGATAAGAAAGAAAAAACTTGTGGAGAATTTGATGGGATCAACATAGGAACTGAGGACAGTCCTAAAATGATCAACATTGGAAAATGCTGCACTCTTGAGGAAAGAACGAAAATTAGAGAATTGTTGATTGAATTCCAAGATTTTTTTGCTTGGAGCTATGAGGATTTAAAGAATTTTATGAATGGAAAATTCAGGCATACTATCCCTCTTAAATATGGAGCATCACCTGTCAAACAAAAATAGAGAAATTATAATCCTCTGGTGGAAGGGGTAATTTTCAAAGAAATAGATAAAATGATGAAAGCTAAGATCATTTATCCCATCCATCATTCCACTTGGGTAGCAAACATTGTTCCTGTGAGGAAAAAGAATGGAGAAATAAGGATTTGTGTTGATTTTAGAAATCTGAACCAAGCTTCCCTCAAGGATAACTATGCTCTACCAAACATGGATCATTTGTTGCAAACTGTTGCAGGGTCAGAGATGATGTCCATGTTAGATGGTTTTTCAGGATATAATCAGATACAAGTAGATGAAGTAGATAAGTATAAAACAACTTTCACAACACCTTGGGGCACATTTGCTTATATTAGAATGCCTTTTGGGTTAATTAATGCAGGTGAAACCTTTCAAAGGGCTATGGAATTATCTTTTGGTTATCTTAAAAATAAAATTATTGTGATCTACCTTGATGACTTGACTGTTTTCTCCAAGAAGAGGAAAGATCACCTAGGAAATCTGACCAAGGTTCTGCAAAGATGTAGAGATCAAGGCATATCCTTGAACCCAAAGAAATCAGTGTTTTGTGTCACTGAAGGTAAGCTTCTTGGTCACATTGTTTCTCAAGAAGGAGTCAAAATTAATCTTGATAGAGTTAAAGCCATTCAGCAATTAAGTTTACCTTTGAGTAAGACTGGTGTTAAATCCTTCTTTGGACAAGTGAACTTTTTGAGAAGATTTGTACCTGATTTTTCTGAGATTGTGCAAAGCATAGTTGACATGATGAAAGGAAATCAAACATTTAAGTGGACTAATGATGGTAAAAGAGCTTTTAAGGATATAAAGAATGCCATTGAAAATGCTCCTATCTTGGTTCATCTTGATTATACTAAAGAGTTCATTATATACTGCTATGCATCTGAACACACCATGTCAGCAATATTAGTGCAAAAGAATAAGGAAGGTATACAAGCTCCTATTGCCTTCATGAGTATGCCCTTAAAGAATCAAGAGCTGAAGTATTCTCAAGTTGAAAAGCATGCTTATGCAGTGGTGAGAGCATTAAAGAATTTTAGATTTTACATCCTGCATTCACATTTAGTCATCCATGTGCCTGATGCTGCTGGAAAAAGTGTGTTAACACAGCAAGATGTTGGATGTAACAATAGAGGAGCTTGGATTGCAAAGGTCTAGGAGTATGATATAGATGTTAGGCCAACAAAAATCATAAGAGGGAATGCTCTTTGCAAGGCCATAGCAGAGAATCAGCAAGCTAAAGAAGATGACCACAGAGTGCTCATGGTAAGTCTGCAAGATCCTTGGTTCTCAAACATTGCATATTTTCTGACTTATGGTGAGTGTCCGGATGGATTAACTGCTAAACAAAAGAGGAATTTAAAGAATAAAGCCTTGAAGTATGTCATACATGATGATGTTTTATATAAGAAAGCAATTGATGGTACTTTCCTGAGATGTGTTGATAAAGATCAACAGGAAAAGTTATTGAAATCTTTCCATGATGAAGCATGTGGAGGTCACTTCTCATCCACTGTGACAACTTTCAAGATTCTAAGGCAATGCTATTATTGGCTCGGCATGTTCAAAGACTCATATAAGTGGGTTGCAAATTGTGAGAAGTGTAGGATGTTTGCAGGCAAACCACAGTTGGCTGCATTACCCCTGAGACCGGTGGTGATAGATGCTCCTTTTCAGCAGTGGGGTTTGGACTTTGTAGGACCTATCAATCCTCCTTCAAGTCAAGGACATTCATACATCTTGACTGCCACTGATTACTTTAGCAAATGGGTGGAAGCTAAACCAATGAAGAAGACTACTTCAGAAGTAGTATGTGAATTCATTAAAGAACAAATACTGGTAAGATTTGGAGTTCCCACAAAATTGATATTGGATAATGCTTCTTACTTTTCATCCTCAGAAATGGTTGCCTTTTGTTATAATCATGGGATTCAAATAGGACACTCTTCTGATTATTTTCCTCAAGGTAACGGGTAGGCTGAGTCAAGTAATAAAAATCTGATTAATATTTTGAAGAAGTTAGTTGCTGATAATCAAAGAGATTGGCACAAAAAGATATATGATGCTCTTTGGGTAGATAGAACCACTCCTAAAAGAGCCATTGGTATTTCTCCTTTTGAGTTAGTGTATGGAGTAGAGGCCAACTTACCATTGCCATTAGAACTTGCTGCCTGTAAACTGAAAATCGCAATTGAGGATAATGTTTTCAAGGATGGATTGGAAAAAAGGATCCTGTATTTGACTAAGCTGCAAGAAGAAAGGGAAGATATGGTTGATAGGATCATTGAACATCAGAACCGAGTCAAGAAGCTATTTAAAAAAAGGGCAAGGCCAAGAAAATTCATGGAAGGTGATATGGTGCTGCTGTGGGATAAGAGACATGAACCTAAAGGAATGCATTCTAAGTTTCAATCCTTGTGGAAAGGTCCATTCCAGATTGTGCAAGTGAATCAGAATAACTCATTCAGATTGGCATATCCTTCCGGAGAGTCCCTGCCATGTTCCTATAATGGGCAGGATTTGAAGCTATACCATATGCATAATTGAAGAACAGGTAACCCCTGCGAAGTAGTTAGTTAGGTAGGTTTTCTTTTTGTGTCTTAGTTTAGTGGTTGTCTTTCATTTTGCTGCTGTTTTCCTTAAGTTTTGTTTCTCCTTGTCAAGTTGTCAGCTATTTTGTGAAACCAGAGATTGCTAGAGTTCTTTTAAGCATTATAATGCTTAAATCCCCAGTCGGAGCCAGCTGTTGCCCCACTTTTCACCCCATAACCATGCTGTTAAAAGTGGAGGTATTTGATGTCAAGTCAGATTTAGTCATGTTTGAGTCTAAGTCTAGGTTTCCTTTAGGATAGGTTGTCCTTGTCAGGTTTCCCTGCCATTGCCTTCTTCTTTTCAAGCTGGGTGGGTTATTTGGAAGTCTTGTCATAATGGGTAGGTGATAGACCCCAACCTAGCAAGGATATCATGCTCCCATTGATGATCTCTTTCAGATGAAATGGTGATTGAAGTCATGATCTCAGGACACTCATAAGAAATCATAAATCAAAAGATTCTTCATATGGATGATGCAATGACAGAGTCGATATTGTACTATTCAGAGAATTCCACTCAATATAATAGTGTGTCGCATGATCGCAAGATCAAAATAAATACCTTGATTTTATGCGACAAAGGCTAAAATGAACTGCCGAGCAAGTTAACTAGTCGCATAATGGCATCAATGGAATAAAATCTATGCGATTATGCGATAGTGGAGGTTCAGGTGGAAAGAAAAGTCAAAGACAAGAAAGATTAAATAAATGTGCCAACAGTGCAACCCACGTATGCCAATAGTGGAATCCACGTGTACCAATGATGAAGCGGTCGCATGATCGCAAGAATTAAACAAATACTATGCGATCATGCGAAAAGTAAAAAAAGGTGGGACCCATGTATGCTAACAGTGCTGGTGCGATGGTGAAAAGTTATAAGTCCGAGCTCAATGAAGATAATATTAAATATTATTTCATGCACCAATAATAAAGAAGTCGCATGATCGCATAGATTAAAATATTGCTATGTGATCATACAACAACGTAGGTCACCGAAGATGCTTGGCGGTAAAACAAGATCCTTCCACATGTCCAAGGCAGAGGCTGCACTTCATCAAAGTGCATTTGACGGTCGTCACAAAATCGCAACCCCTGCCAAATGCTTTTGAGATCATGCGAGATGCGTACACATGTCTCTCAGTGGGGCTGAAATAGTTTGATCAAGATTCCAAATCAGCAGTTCCCGCTTTGTCGCTAAGCCGTGGGAGATTCATTGAGATCATGTGAGATGCATACACATGTCTCTCAGTGGGTCCGAAGGCATCTATATCAGGCGGCTCTCTGAAAGACAATCAACGATCCCCGCGAGCCAATCATAGGGCGATCACATGATCGCATGGATTAAAATATTACCATGAGATCATGCGACAAGGCAAAAAGGGAACCTATGTACGTTAACAACACAGATGTGATAAAAATATAATATAAGTTTATTTAAAGTTGTCGCATGATCGCAAGAGTTGAAAAAGAGTCATACGATCATGCGACAAGAAAAGCCGGATGGATGGAAGTTTCAGCACATGGCCGTGTTTGTGGATTTTGAGAAAATGGCGAAGAGTCTATGGAATTGAGGGATAGTATGTGTAGTCATGATGACTCAGGGATGAGTTATAATTGCCTAAATATGGGGTTGATTTCCATCACAATGGTGAACAAGAAGATGAGTGCATCTCTATAGCAGATGAATTCATGAGATCATGTCGAATGCTTTAAAGCATCTGAAGGAAAGGATCAATGCTAGTTGGGGATCGGGTTAGTTATTCTGCCTGAATTTGAATGATGACTTGACTCTGAGAGCCCAATGGACTTTGGCTTGACAGATGTTGATTAAGGAGAAGATGAAAGTCTCGAATTGAAGTGTCACAATTCTGATGTCTTTCCCTTTTCCTATATCTATGATAGCTCTTCAAATTTCTTCATCGAAGATGTTTCTTGCTATTTTTTTTTATCTTTTTGTATTCTGGAAGTTGAAACATTTCTAGCGGCTACAAATGTTGTACATTGAAAAATCTATAAAGGGGGTTGAGAAAATCAATGCAAAGGTCGGCAAACTGGATATTGGAGCAAAAGTGATTCCATTTACTGAGCTTTATTTTGGTTTTGTTCCATTTTAGTTAATCATCTGCATTTGAATAGAAAGGACAGTTATGTATGAAGCTGTGATTACATATTGAATTCCATTTCATGTTTGTGGTTGCAGTAAGTAATTCCATTTGCTTGTCATATGTAACTCTTCTCCTATTCATCCTGTTTGTTAGATTCATTTTGGACAAAAAGTACAATTGTGTATGAAGCTATTAGTTTCACTTGGATTTCATTTCATGTCAGAGGTTGCAGTGAGGGTAATTCCATTTGTTGTTCGTATATAATTCTGCTCCTATTCTCTCTAAGTAGAATTTGCATGATTAGAGTAGTTAGATTAAAGTTAGGAGATAGAATATATACCCTTGCCTGAATTGTTTTTGTCTATGAGCAATTCGGTTAAAACACATCAGAGACAACCTGGTGATCAGTTTAAAAACATATTCATTGAACACCATACACAATCAGGGAGCTGTACCTGTTAATTCAGAGGGCAGTGATTGAAGATATACACTGACCCAATTGTTGGTAACATCCTTTTGTTCTCTTACCTTGGGTGATTTGGGAGTCAAAGATTGAAAATCTTAGAAGAGGAAAAACTGTTAACCAACAGATACTCAACAAAATTAAATTGTAGTATTTATGTATAATGTCTTTAGGAAATTAATAATTAGTTTTTGCCTCCAATCAGAAGGCTAGTCATGGAGTGGTTCTTATCCTTCTTGCATCATGGTGGAATTCTTATGTGATTGACCATGGGATAAATCCTACTCAATGGCTTGTTTGGATCCTCATGTCAATCTATAATCGTTTTATTGGGATCATTGTTGTTTATGCTCCCAATGATGCTGTGCAATGGATTATGGATTTAATGCCTCTTGGGACACTTGGGCTTTGCACCATAAAATGTGAAAAAGTGAATATTAAGGAATAAACTTAGAAAGAATACTCAAGATTAATTTTTTTTTATCATTTTTCTTGATTCACCACTATTCCAATCACAATC
>BSBK01008369.1:100000-170000 GCA_027943335.1 Chamaecyparis obtusa | reverse complement strand
AGGACACTAGAGAAATCAAAACTCAAGATGAAAGGGTGCTTATTTCATTGGACATGGACACAATTCAAACTAATTTAGAATACCTATCAATGAAGCTTATGCAAATTGGGATTTTTCCTTATTGCAGTCCACCTTTAGTGAAAATAAAACCTATTATATAAATATAATCACTAAGGATTGGTTCCATCTATAGAGAGCACAACAATAAAAAATACCAAAAACCATTAACAACACCAACATCAAAGGCAAGATTGAAGATGTTATTTTGTTCTTGAACAGGTTAAGGAGGAATGAAGAATAATATGGCTTGGATGAGTGGATGTTATTCTTTGTCCAGATGATTTCTTTGGAGTCTAGGTTCTTAAATTTGGGAAAAATAATCAACGACCATATTTGTAATTTAGTTAAGATATTCCCAATTAACCAAAGATTCTATATGTCAACCTATTTTATATATGCCTTAGCTTGAACACATGCATGGCCTAGTTTAGATTATGTGGAAGAATTTGAGGAAGATGTTTAAATTTATGATTTCTATCCCTATTTGCAGCTCTACATAATAGTTTTTCCAAGTTTTAGAGAGTGAGCGATGCATTTACCATGAAACTGGTGAGGAAATTGTAAGATTTCCTAGAGAGAAGGATTTCACCAGAAGCTACTACTCTAATAAAGAATTTCAAAAACTACTTTATTTAGTTTCCAAATTTCACTTATCTCAAAATAGGTGGTTTCATTAATTTTCCTTGGAAACTGCCAAGGTATTTAGATTTGCAGAAAATATTGTAAATTAAATAGATTATTTGGAGAGAAGCATAAGGCAAGCATCCCATTCCCTATCTCACTAGGGAATTAAATCTATTATACATCTTCTAATTCCATAAATATGACAAAGGTTACTAGCAAGTATTGTAATACCCAAAAATTGGCACCTCACAATTCTAATCAATTTTGGATCATTTCTTCAAATTTCTACATCATCAAAGTCCTATTGTACTAGGCAATTCTATCTCCTAATTGACTTTATTTGACTTGGTGTCAAATGCAATAAACCTCAAATTTGCATTAATCAAATACTATATTTAATTCCTAAATATTGACATTTATTGGCTAAATAATCCCTATGATTAATAAATTTAATTACAAAGTCCTAGTTCTTTGATTAAATTAATTCCACCCCCTTAGCTAATACACATCAAAAGGAATTAAATAATTATTTAGTTCTTTAAGTGAAATATCCCCCTTTGAGTTTAATTATTCAAATAATTCGAAAAGCCACCCAAGTGGTAATATTTCATTTAATTAATTAGATAATTCTCTCCAAATTGTTTGACCTCCCACCAAGGAGATGAAGAGTCAACCTTTTCTTTGCAAGAAACTCTTCAATCTCCACCCAGGCTTCTCTATATTATGACCCTCTCATTCCTCATTTGAGGAGGCAATTTTTGAGTATCGAAACTATAATGAATTGTTGTCTCACTTTTGCATTCTCAAAGCTTTCCATTTTGCACATTAGATTAATTTCATTCTTAGATTATGATGCAATTTTTAGTTCTTAATTTAGTTTGTTTTATCATGCTCTTAGAATAATACTCATTTTTCTTACAAGTTTGTAGCTTAATTTCCATTCTCATTCTTAGCTTATTTTCCATTGCAATATCTTTCTAGCATTTAAATCCTTCGTTTTAGAGTTTGGTCTATGGTTGTTGGGCTCTCAATTTTGAGAGTAATTCAAAACCCCACCTAAATAGGAGGCACCAGGTCGATTCATGTATGTTTGTGAATTGAATAATTCATATTCATTTTCATAATTAGCTTATGAGCAATGACCATGTTGAAGTCTATGGTTGAATTAGAGGTCCACATTCGACTATAAGAAATTTGGTGCCCATCGTGGGGTAGAAAATTCATTTATGGTCTCATTCTTTTCAGATTTTCTATCAACATTTAATACTTTGTCTCTATGGTCGTACGATTGTGTACATAAATCTCACACAAAGATTCCCACTATTCTATGTGAAGTTGTGCCTTCATTAGCACTTTCTCGCATGAAAAAAGCACTATCTCACACAGGTTCCTGTATTTGCTCGTGCGGAGCTTTGTACTTCCTCGCATGAGTCTTGCCATCATTTTTTAATTTTTTTTTCTAGTTGTCTTCAATTTACTGTTATGATTTTCTGATATTTATCATTTTTTGTGATTTACATATCTTTGTTTTTTTCTACAACATAATAGTGGGTTGCAGGACATTTGACGAAGACATAACTTACTCACGGTTTGCTTGCAGGACAGTTGTCGAAGACATTTGGAAACATTGTGCTTGTTTATTGCTTTATTCACATTGTATAATTAGGGCCTTATGAATATTTCTTAAGAGTCTTCATAGCAAGATAGGGTAATGGGCTCTTCATTACATGGAAGTGATGCCCATGGATGAATCTGAGACCCATATTTTTCTAGCATGATAGATACTTGGGGAAGAAAGGAAAGGTAATGAATCTTTAGCACATCCATTTGTTAGGGGATTATGCTCTTCTCTCTTTGAGAGAACTAGAAACCCAAAATCTTGTGGATTGGTTGAAGAGGAGTTAGCTTGGTGATATAAATCTCTTATGTGTTTGGGTAAGGTGAAGAGGTAGAGAAGTATGCTCTTCTCTCTTTGAGAGAATAAAAAAATCTGACCCTTGGATCCAAGCCAAAGTCCGTGTCACCTTTAGAGGGCCTGCCAGAAGTTAAACCTCCAGGAATGACCCAAGTGAGTACACACCTATTGCCAGTGATTCCACCTCACTATAATAAAGTATCTTTGTTGAGTGTAAAGATTCCAAAGCCATGTTAACTTATTTCTCTTGATTATGACTATCATCTTGAGAAAGCTCTGTTTGTTGTATTGAGCGATGCCACTCCTAGCCCCGCTTGAGGGGGTGTATGAATTTCAGGTGTCAATGTGGCTACAAGGACCCAACCCTGTATCAGGGTAACCAAAGGTTAGTGTGAATGGAAGCCCACTAAACACTCTCTTAGTTAGTTACCTACCCAGATCACCTCCGAAAGGAGACATAATCTTTGCGCAGGGAGGGGGAAAAATCTCTCCCCTAGATTCTCACCATAGGCATGCACCTGGACGTTGGAAGGTGGTATATGACACTGGCCCCTACTTCAAGGGTAACCTTTGAACATATATTATTGAGTCCTTGGAAACACCAAAAACACGGGCGCCCTCTAGGGGGTGACACGACTATGTGAGGTGAACGCATGCACATAAGTTGTGAGGCACGTATTTTGTCTTCTCTACCATTTTCTTTGTAGGGATAAATGAGTGTTTGTTTTGAGTCTTAAATTGTCCAACATGATCAAACTTGTCAAAAAATCCCATGATTCTTTCGAGTTGCTTTGTCCTCAGTAGAACTGTTTGTGACTATTGATTGTGTCACTATTGCTTGGTCCAAAATTCTATGATTGTAAATGATTTCTTGCAACATTTAAACTGAGATTTGCGGATTCAAACTGTCCTAAAAACTGTTCAAAAACTCAAAATTCTATCGAAGAATAGTTCATGCTGTCTCGAAATCTATTTTTTGTCTCAAAAACTGTGTCAATTTGTCGAACCCTGGTCTTTTCTCGTGCGAGATTTCAGGATCTTGTGCATTTCCTCGTGCGAGACAACATTTTCTTGTGGGTAGTTCAGCATTTCCTTGCATGACATCTCATTTCTTCACATGAGACTATCCCCTGATTTCCAAAATAGCGAGCTATTTCCCGTTGACTGGTCAATTTTTTTGCCTAATCTAGTTTTTGCCTGGTGTTTGTCTACCTATTCTCCCATTGTCCACTGTCTGAAACTAGATGTCTCAGGCTGAGAACTGAATGATTACTGCTTAAAATCACATTGTCTCTCCATTGTCTATCTTATCTTACTGTGCTTTTGTACCTTGCGACGGAATAGTCACATCTTAGTTGTTCTAGCCTTACTCTCGATGATTTGTGTCGGGTGCATTTCACTTTTTATCTCTTTCTTTCACTATCCTAGAGACAGAGCTCTAAGTATAATACTAAGTCCTCTCTCATTAATTAATCTTTGTCTATGACTGTTACAACTATAAGTGGCAATACTTTCCCTTTATGTGGTACTAGACAAGGTAGAAGTAGACCTCACAATCAAGGAATAGGTCATTCTGAACCTGTCACACAATTTGAGTGTTGTGAGGGATCCTCACGTTCCTCCTCACTGGGGGCATTGAAAGAGAGCCCATCTCGATCCTCATCTCTAGTGTTCCAGGAGCATCACAATTCATTATTCCAAACACAACCTGACTTATTTTTTCAAGAACAAAACAACCCGTTGTTTCATAATTCTGGAAGGTCACTCTCTCGAACTAGCCCTATTGACCTTCTCGATCCTATCGATCCTTTTGATCCTATTGATCCTATTGTCACTTTCAACCCTATTGATGCAGAAAAGGTTACCTTAGACACAGCCTCTCGGCATAGTACACATACTTATACTAAGTTTGTGCTCACTACAAACTCACACACTGACAAGATGGGAGACCCGTTCCACTTCCTAGAGGGTGAATATAGAAAAATTCATGATCAGTCTCAAAATGACCAGTGTCATGGTCAATCATGAAATGAAAAACATCATTATCACTCTCAAAATGACCAGAATCAAGATCAAGCCCCAAGCATTTTTGAAATTCTTGGTAATGACAATGAGGCGATAACCCAAAATGACATAGATGTTGCGAAAGCCAACAAAAGTCTTTTCAAGATGATGGAAATCCTCCTTCTAGAGGGAAAGGAGAAATGCTTTCTAGAACTGGCCAAACAAGGAGCTAAGTTACCTTGAGATTTCATAGTAGAGACACTTGTGGTCAATGAAGAGGAATTTGAGACCGCTAAACTACAAAAGATGGTTTGAGACATGCAATACCAAATTATCCAACTTGCAAAGGATAAGGATAAACCAGTACAATAGTTCACATTGGAAAACATCTATCCTTTCCCCTTCGATAAAAGTCTGCACATGTCTCCTTTTCCCAAAGGAGTAGAGCTTCCCAAGTATGACAAATATCTGGGTACTTCTGATCCCCAAGATCACTTGAGAGAGTTTGGTGCTCTATCTATGGAATTTATACATGACCAGACATATCTCATGCATCTCTTTCCCCATAGCTTAGGTGGATCTACCATGGAGTGGTTTTCTCGATTACCTACCGGCATCAAGTCTTTTGATGAAATTGCTAATCCATTTCTCCAACATTATTCGCATAATATCTAGCATCTGGTCACCATCTGAGACCTTTGCAATTTGAAGCAATGACAAGGGGAGCCTTTCTTGGAATTTCTCTAGAGATGGAGACAACTTTGTACAAAATATCCTCGCAAATTACTTGAGTCTGAAAAACTTGACATGTTTCTAGATAATCTTGTCCCGGATTTTGGATAGCACGATTAAGCAAGCTGTGCTAATAGAAGCATTTATGGTCAAGAAAGGAGAGTTGACTTAGCAAAAGGATAAAAAACAAGGGTCTTCCTTCTCAAAAAAGGACAAAGGTAAGTTTTTCAATAAAAACAAAGATGTTGTGAATGACGGAGTTGTTGATAATGTGCCACCAAATCCTTCGAAGTCTATTTTTAATCTTACCTCCAGTATATAGGCAGTCAAAGCCACCGAAAAGGCTACGAAAGACACTCAGCCACCTTCAAGATTTTCTAGGAACAAACCTTGGGCCTCTTGACCCAAGCGTGATTCACTTCCTTAGGAGAACCCCTTGATGTGGTTTACAAGACTCTTGTGCAAAACCAATTTCTTGCTCCTCTAGATAATTCACTTCTCTCTGATCTGCAACCATGACCCACTTGGTGGAATGACAATGCATACTATGATTATCACCAAAACAAGGGTCATAAAACTTCTACTTGTCTCCAGCTACGCCATAAGATCCAAGATTTGATTAACAACGGTGACATTGTTGTGGACAACCATAACAAGATTTTAGATCATTAGGTATTCAAAGACCCCTTTCCTCCTCATGAGAAGGTCGAATCTTCCAAGACCAAGAATGCCAATGCCAAAGTCAACTACACATACAGTACCAATAACAATGTAATTAATATGATTGAACCTGTTGAGGTCAAATATTGTGATGTGATCACCATCAAGGGGAGTGAGGATGCTCCTAAGCCTAAGACTCTGTTTATCTTGCGAGGCTCTGGGTCTCATTCTTCCAAACTAGAACAACCTTAGGATTGTGTGAATGTTGTTAGCTACTCTCGTGTGAAGATCACCCTTAAGAGTCCTAATCCATCTACATCTACACCTAAGCAACCTGTGGATAAAGCTACAAGAATTCAAAATCAGTCCAAATGCTCAACACTACTAATTACAACATTATAGACCAGTTGTAATGTACCAACACTCAGATTACTATCTTTGAGCTATTAAAGATCTCACCTACGGATAGGGAGATTCTTGATAAAGCCCTCACTAAGGCAAATGTCCCAAAAGATTTAGATCTTGACCGGTTTCAATCCATGGTGGGTCACTTGACCTCACCACATTATTTTTCTTTCTCCAAAGAAGATGACCATTCACTGAGCCATCCACACAATGCTCCTCTGCATATTGAAGTCATGATAGGCCCAAAGTGTGTCCACTACATCCTCATTGATAATGGTGCTGGCCTTAATATTTGCTTTGCTAAGCTACTCACCCAATTAGGTTATGATGAAGACTGCATAGATGCCCGCAAGAAATTCATTATCAAGGCATATGATGAAGAGGAATAGAAATCCAAAGGTATAGTTGTGCTGCCCATCCAAGTTGGACCTATTGAGAGAGATGTTATCTGTCGAGTTCTAGACATCCCCTTGCATATAATATACTATTGGGAAGACCACAGCTTCATGAAATGTAGATGGTTCCATCTACATATCTTTAATGTATCAAGTTCCCATTCCATGGAGAAGAAGTGATAGTACCTACCAATACAAACTATTCTTGCAATACACTCACACAATTTGCAGATAGCCTTGTCCTAACTAATAGAGAGTCTACTGAATTCTATGATGCCAAACTCAAAGAAATGGAACAGAATCTGAAACTCAAGGATACAAGAATGGGGGAGTATCAGATTGAACCTGTGTTATCATTAGTAGCTTTGCCTCCATCTCTACGTTCCTAGGGGAGACCCTCTGAGAGAAATAAACCCTCTACCAGTTCTCCTCAAATAGTCTATGATGGTGCCTTTGTATGGGCCACAAAGCCACTAGAGGATGAGGATGAGGAAAGAGCTATTACAGCTTGGCTTTACAAAGGAAAAGACACATCTAAACAAATCACTCCTGCTCGTGATATAGAAAATGAACCAAACAGTGAAGGTTTCAAGCTCATGAAGTGCTTTGGTTACAAAGGGAGTGGCCCGATAGGGATGAATGATAATGGCTTGCTTGAACCAATTGAAGCCACAGGTTGTCAAACCAAGTATACCATAGGTCTAGGCTTCAAGAAAATCCTATTTCATTTAGGGATTAACTAGTTTGTACCAGAACCAAAATTTTAGCCAGAACTTGAAGACACTACCACAGTTGCAATTCTAGAGGAAAGCTTTGATGAGGATAGCTTTCCCTATCTCATTCCTCTAGAGTTTGCTACATTCCTTCCAGAACAAGATGATTTTGTACCACATGTCAGTATGACATAAACTGACAGTGATTTTGATGAAACCACCTTGGGTACTCCATTGACATACGAGTGGTTAATAGAAATCCAAACTACTGATCCTAATTATGCAGGTGAGTTGTACATGCCACCATCCTTTCAAGAGCAATTCAAGAAAGAACAAAACCAACAAAACATCAATTCTACAAGAGATGAAAATGAGTCAAATGGTACAACTAGTGTTGATGGAATTCCCATATCAAGCATCACTGATTCACATGAGTATGAGTTTGATTCTCTTTCTGATGCAACTTTTGATAAAGATATAGATGTTGTTCATATATATGAAAACATTCTCAAAGTAGGTGAAGATCTAGTGTTAGAATGACTGAGTGTGATCCCACTAATGTTAACATTTCCTCTACTTCCGCTCTAAGGACTCGAGAGGAATCGAAGACACCTCTGGATGAGATTTCTCTAGGTCTTGACTTACTCATCCATGCTTTCGATGACTATAATGTGAATGCACTTGAACCTGCCACTTCTCTTTCACTCCAACATCCTAATTTCTTCAACTGGAACTCTCCCTCTCCATCTAGTGAAGTCCTTATGTTCCAGAATGACTACACTCTTGCCTATTATCTCAATGCTGTCAAACCTATAATGTTCTCCACTAGTGAAGATAGTGTCAACATGACTGAAGATGATATCAAGTATCTCAGTCACAAAATTAAAAGAAAAAAAAAGATGCTTTGATGGTGAAAACCACATTGTGGCAGTGTCAGAGCCAAAAAAAGTAAAAATAAAGGACGTATCCAAGGGTAAAAACCTCTCTGAGGCACCCAAGGATGAGATACTTGATACACTTCCAAGTCATTTTCAAGAAAGATAATTAGTGCTGATTGAGCCAACCCAACCAGTGAACTTGGGTATGGAAGCTACACCTTAGATTATTCATTTGGCACAATCACTATCCACAGAAGAGAAAGAAGAGTTCACCAATTTCTTTCGAAGCAAGAAAATCAATTTTGCATGGACTTACTCTGATATGCCTGGATTGGATCCTAATCTAATCATGCATCATTTGTCTATTGCACCAGGCATTAAGCCTGTCAAACAAAAGCTTCGTAAGATGCATCCACATGTGGCACTCTTAGTCAAGGGAGAGGTAGAAAAACTTCTCAAAGCTGGTTTCATCATAGCCATTGACTATGCAGAATGGATTTCCAATATTGTTCTAGTCACTAAGCATGATAAATCGATTCGAGTCTACACAGACTTTTGGGACTTGAATAAAGCATGTCCTAAAGATGACTTTCCATTACCAAATATTGACATGATTGTGGATATGACTATAGGCTATGAAATGTATTCTCTAATAGATGACTTCTCTAGTTACAATCAGATAAAGATCACTCCAGAAGACCAAGAAAAGACTACCTTCACATGTGCTTGGGGAACTTTCTATTGGAATGTCATGCCCTTCATCCTTAAAAATGCTAGAGCTACATATCAAAGGGATGTAACCACTATTTTTCATGACATGATGCACAAAACAATGGAAGATTATGTGGATGACATTTTGGCTAGAAGCATGCAATGGAAGGCACATCTTATAGATCTAGGTCCTATACTAGATCGAATGGAACAATTCAGTCAGAGGCTCAACCCAAAAAAGTGTGCATTTGGCATCACTTCTAGCAAGCTATTGGGTTATATTATATCTGCTAAAGGCATAGAGGTAGATCCTGAGAAAGTTCAAGCTATCATGGAAATGCCTCCACCAAAGAAAATCAGTCAGATGAGAGGAATTCAGGGTAGACTACAATCCATTTGGTGCTTCATTGCACAACTAGCCAATAAGTCACAACCATTCACCAAGAATATACATAAAGGTGTGACTTATGAGTGGAACGAAGACTGTGACAAAGGGCTTACACAAATCAAACAATATCTTGCAAATCTGCCAATCTTGATGCCTCCTATTCATGGGAAGCCACTCATCCTCTATATCTCAGCTACAGACACATCTCTGGGTGCCCTATTGGCTCAAGAAGATCAAAATAACAAAAAACAAGCCATTTATTACATCAGCAGAACTTTGGTCTCTTATGAGATGAACTATTCAGTCATTGAAAAAGCTTGTCTAGAAGTGGTGTTTTCTTCACAGAAACTGTGGCACTATATGCTTGCTCACACTACAAGACTCATTGATAAAATTGATCCATTAAATTATTAACTTGGTAAAGCTACCCTCACCGGTAGATTGGAAAAATGGGTCATGATACTCAGTGAATTTGACATTGAGTATGTGGAGAGAAAGGCTATCAAAGGACAAGCAATTGCAGATCAATTGGCAGAAGCTCCTCTCAAGGATCATCAACCATTAAACATTGAGTTTCTAGATGAGTCTATAATGCTTCTCACACATCAAACATGGAGCATGTTCTTCGATGGATCTTTCACCCAGCAAGGGTCAAGTGCTAGAATACTATTCATCACACCACAGAGATATTCTTTACCAAAGGCATATAAGATGTTGTTCCCTTGCACAAATAACATTTATGAGTACGAAGCCCTAATCAATGGCATGAAGATAGATATTGAATGGAGAGTAGATGAACTTAAGGTCTTTGGAGACTCACAATTGGTTATCAATCAGGTTAATGACATCTATTTAACTAAGGATGATAAGCTGGTGCCTTATAAATAGATGGTCGATGATCTGAGAAAATACTTTGCACATATCACTTTCCAGCAGGTTCTGAGAGAAAATAACAAAGTAGTTGATGCCATGGCTACACTTGCCTCCATGCTGCAAATGCCAAAAAATGACTTCAGACATGAATTCCTAGTGGAGACATTACGCTACCTAGCCTACAATACCCCTAAATCTAGGATGATTTTTTTAGTCATTGTACATGATTCATCCCACTACCATCATATCTACTCATACCTCCAGGACTAGATTATTCCAGACACTTACACTGATAATGAAAAATGTCACCTAATCTATAGTACTTCATGCTATGTCATTGTAGCTAACGAATTGTATAGGCGAGGTCTAGATGGTACCATCCTTAAGTGTTTAGAGGTTGATGAGTCCAAATGTGTGTTAGCTGAGGTGGATGAAGGCATATGTGGTTCTCATTCAGGCGGCCTTACATTAGCTCGTAAAATTATTAGAGCTGGTTACTATTAGCCGGATATGGAAAAAGAGGCTACACAATATGCCAAATCTTGCAAACAATGTTAGCTCTACATAAATCTGATTCACGCTCCTGCTAAGGAGCTCAGTCCCTTCATTAGTTTCTGGCCATTTCAGAAATGGGCCTTTGATTTGGTGGGTCAGATTCATTCATCTTCCTCTAGAGGACACAAGTTCATTATCACTGCTATAGATTATTTTACTAAATGGGTCGAGGTAGTGCCTCTTACCATAGCTGATGGCAAATATGTGGCTAGATTTATACTGAATTACATCATCTGTAGATATGGTATACCCTCCTCAATAATCACTAACAATGGGGGCAGTTCAAGAACAAGGATCTGAAAGAATTATGTACTAAGTTCAAAATCATTTAGCACTGGTCTTCCATCTATTATCCCTAGGGTAATGGACAGGAAGAAGCATCCAACAAGATGATTCTCAAGATCCTACACTGCACAGTTCACAAATCTGGTAGAGATTGGCACCTCTAGATTAATCTGGCTTTATGGGCGTATAGAACAAGCATTTGAACACCAACAAGGGCCACACCTGTTGCCTTAGTTTATGGCGTAGATGCCATGTTTCCTATTGAGTTCAAGATTCCTACATTGTGAGTCTCTTTGAAGGGCCTCATTACTGACAAAGATATTAGAATATCTCGGCTACAAGAGCTAGAGTTACTAGATGAACGTCAGAAAGTGGCATTTGATCATCTTCGATCCTATCAAAAAAGAATGTCTAAAAGCTACAATAAGAAATTCAAACCAAGGGAATTCCAAGTGGGTGATCTCATCCTGAGAGAGAACCCAAAGAATAAAAAATAACAGATCCAGAAGGGAAAGTTTGAACCAAATTGGCTTGGTCCGTACATTATCACTGCAATGTTTGGGTTTGGTGCCTATCAAATCTCTATTATTGAAGGAGAACAGCTCAAAGAGCCAATCAACACTCTGCACCTAAAGTGATTCTATAGTGGAGACATTTTCTATGTGCTCCTATACATACTCTATTCTGAAAAAATCCTAAAAATTGCAATATGTCCTGAAAAAATGATCATCTCAGTGAAAACCTGGTAAACAGGCGCTTTGATATATCTATTATCTCAGTAAAAACCTGGTAAATAGGTGCCTTGATAATACTAAAAAAAAATGAAAAATTCAAAAAATACAAAAAAAATGAAAAATTGAAAAAATACAAAAAAATCAAAAATCAAAAAGTACAAAAAAATTGAAAAAGAAAAAAATGTGCCATTGATGAAAAACTGGCAAATAGGCATCATGGTAGAAAAAATAGAATTTCTGGCAAGATGGTGAAAACTTGGTAAACAGGCACCTCTTGTTCCACAATGCTATACCTATCGCAACACCACTTGGCTTTGTACAACTACTCCTTGCTTTCCTGCTTTAATTTGCTTTCCCATTTTCCCTGCTTTAGTTTTCTTTTATGTTTTAGTTTGCTAGCTCACGCACTCACTCTCAGTTATCTTCGAGATGATGCTTGAATCTACATGGATTGAAACTGGTCACACTTGGGGGCACCTTCCTGGTCTAAAGGGCATTGTCCTATCATTTTCAAAGGATTTTTCTTGCATCAGTCACCAGTGGTTCTCACTGTGTCTGCCTACTGATGCCTATCTATTATTGAGATTTCTCTCATTGAGGATCTCTTATGTATTAGTCACCAATGGTTCTCACTATGTCTACCTATTGATACCTAGCTATCGCTCAGATCTCTCTCTTGAGGATCCCTCGTACATTAGTCACCAGTGGTTCTCACTGCGTCTGCCTGCTAATGTTTTGTTCACTCTTAGATCTCTCTCCTTGAGGATCTTCTTCGTATCAGTCACAAGTGGTTCCCACTGTGTCTTCCTGATGATACTTCATTTAGCACTCTGATTTCTCCTTGATACTATCTCTTACGTCAGTCACCAGTGATTCTCACTATGTTCGCTTACTGTCGCTGCCCTGTTGAGACTTCTCACGCTATATACTTCTGATTCGACATCAATCCGCTCAAACTCAAACTAAAACTGAAAATTGGATTTGTAACTCTCTAAAGTGTGCTAAGCTTTATTTTTGTGTGCTTGTTCTTTATCTTTATCATTCCTCCTCGAGCAATTCAAAGACGTCTATCTTGACCGAGAGAAGTGAAGATTGGGGGCATGATCTTTTCTTTGCTTTCTATTTGCTAGTTTAGTTCCAATGACCCAAAGGATCGATATAAGAGGGGTGTCCACTATGAGAGCCTTCATCTCATGTTGGATGGCCATGTGTACCTCAAATCCTTTTATATGGAAACTTTGGTGAGGTTGGTTCTTCTCCTTATTTGTTTGAGTGACTTCTTTCTGCTACAAGTGGAATTTCAAACGCTCATCCTGCGAAGTGAACATAAGGGTCACTCCGATCACCTTTGATATGCTTATCATTCACTTAGAAAAAGGAGGAACTCTCATTTGTCTGGCGTGTTTGTATGCAAGGAACATTCAGGTCATTCTAGCAACTGTTCTTTGATGCTTATGTTAACTTGCTAAATCAAAAGGAATAGGTGCTCAAGTCATTCTGGCTTCTTGTGCCTTAATTCTTGCACCTCATTTCGACAAATCTAAGACTAATGTCATATTCATATTCTCATGATTGCAACATTAGTGAGGGTTTTATGACATCCTACGACTATCTAATACTAAAAACTCTATAATGATAAATATCTAATGGGTCCAACAACCAAGTCCTAGGGATTGCATCTAGCTTAGGCTTGCATTTTCATTCTAGGCTTGCATAGCAACAATTTTTTGATGCTCACTTTATTGTCTTCTTCCGGGTTATTTTCCAAGGGTTCTCATCTTCCGTCCCAGGTTCATCTTGATTGCACAAGTGTCTGATCCTCACTCTCGATCTTCAAACATTCTTTTGGTTAGTACCTGTCATGTATTGCAATATCCTGCAAGAGATGATTAGTACCATATGCATTGCATTTCCATTGCATCCACAAAGTGCATTGCCATAAACTCATTTACATACATTTACATCTGCATATCCATATACATGTGCATCCATAATAAGCATAAATCAAATAATACATTGCATTTATCTATCACTGCATTTCACATTGCATACATATATACCAATAAAATATGTGCACATTCATTTGCATATTCATAAAAAAACCATGTACATCTCATATCTACTCATCTAATCATATAGGAAACATCTTAAATAAAGCATAAAAATCCAAAGAAATATGAAACATGTATAATGATATCAAAAGATGAGCTCATATATATATATCAATCAATGTCAGTATACAAAAAATGGTACTACTCGAACACAGTCTATAAAAAATGGGCTACAATGTGTATCAGGATCTACACTAGATCTGACCATCACCTCTTGGAGGAGGTGGATGAGGAGGCATATCTCCTTGTGGTGGTGCCTATGGGGGAGGTCCTTATGGAAATGCTGGTGCTCCAGCATACTCAAAAAATTGTGGAACCTGGTCCTCTAGCTCTGGTACCCGATTGACATAAGCTACATAGTAATAGGCTGACTGAGCAACGTCATATTGAGCCTCAATCTATAACCTAGCCATAGCCTCTCATAAATCCTAGATCTCTCTATCCCTCTCTTCTATTTTGGTATCCTAGATAGTGACCTGTATATCCTGATTTGCCAGCTCTCTGTACCTACTGTATCCTCTCCCAGCTCGTCTGTAATGCATCCTGTAACTGTACAACTTGAGGTGGTCCTTGTATAGCCTGATCCTGCATATCTATGTCCTTGACCTGTGCCTTCTTGTTAGGAGGCTGCTGCTATGATCTATCCCCTACCCACTACCTCGTGGCCCTATCCTGACCACCACAGGAACCTGCACCTGAATATGTGCCTATTGGTCTAGCATGAATGTCTACATGTCTGGTCCTCTACAGAAGTATCTACTATTTCTACTATGGTATCTTCTACTGGGCCACATACTCTGCTGTGGTGGTGGCTGCACCACCTACTGTGCCCTCTGGCCCATTCCAACAAGATCAGTAAAATGTGGGTATGGGTGTGCTAATAATTAAGCCCGATATGCCAGCATCAATCCTGCATTGGTAACTACCGCCAAATAATCCCACCGAGCTAGTGGTACTCGTGCCTCAATCATGCAGCGTCCATGATCTAGCCTCGGCTGCCAACCCTACTTCACCTCATCAACAAAGTGGGCATAGGCATAGTACTCTTGTGAAATATCCTAAGGCCTACCAAACTACCTCAGGAATTGTGTAAGCAGGAAGTGCTCAATGATAGAAATGGTACGCCCAATCAGAGGATGTGAAAAGAACATATGTGGGAGCTCGTGTCGAGCGTCATCCTATACCTTTATCGCTGCCCATGGCCTCCAAATCACTGCTATCATGTCATCCAACTAACCTCGCCACTACTCAGTCTTACCCAGTGCTGGCTAAGACATAGGCCCTGCACACTTGTATATATAGGGCTCTAATGGCTGCCTAGTATCATGAAAAATCAGCCTACGCATGGGTAGATGCTCCTAGGCCCATATCTGTAAAATAAATAATCCTTTTTCCATAGTCTGAGATCCCTGATATATGATCTTGTGCATCTTGTAATACATCTTGGCTAGCATACACTCACCCCATCCAAATATCATGGGTGGCTGTTGTAACATCCTTTGTAGCATCCTACCCCAACCACACTATAGTATGTGCTTCCCTCTATCTGGCATCAGGTAACAACTCAAGAATAATGCTAGAACAACTGCTAGTTGATATCTTGCACCATATCGGCTGACCAACTCCTCCCACGAGATAGCTTGACCCATCACCAGCTCATGCTGAAAAATCTCTCTAAGTGCCAAAGTGCCCACTCTCAGCTGGGTGTCGTACTCTACACGTGCACCATGGAAGGGTACTCACAAGATCCTGTATATGTCCTCAGGAGTGACTATCATCTCCCCCTGTGGCAAATGGAAAGTATTCATCTTCGAGTGGAAATGCTCAACCAATGCACCTAGTAATCTGTGATTTACCTGGATGTCAGGTATATCACACAAGTAAGATAGGTCCAATCCATCTATATGTGTGCCCTCTGTATCATCTAAGCACTGCACTAGCTCACCGATGACTGAGTGATGAGACCGAAATATGATGTTAAAAAGGTCAACTTGCAATGCAAGTGATGATGCATGATCAATATCTCAATTATGATGATTTTCATAGCAATAACAACAAGTGAAAGTATGCACCTACCCTAAACATGACTCTTGGATGCTCTAATTGGCTGATAGTATGAAAAATTGGACAATGACTCTAAAATGTGGCAGCGGATTCCCATGCGAGGAAATAGAGGCCCCACATGATATTTCGCTATCATGCGAGCTATTACCTCTGTTCATGTGAGAGATCATCACTGAGGATTAAATCTCGTGCGACATTGCGGAGCACTTCGCGTGAGCCTGCGGAGGTGCCTTGTGGAAGGAAGCCCTCTTTGGGTACTTCCTCATGCAAGAGGCAATATAAGCCTACATGAGGAAATTGTTCGCTCATGCGAGATTTGATGAACATGCCCTAAATTGACCTAAAAATCATTAAATCTAACCTAAATCTCTACTCAAAGTGTTAAAAACTTGAAATGCAAGCTGGGTTTTCAACTACTCATAGGTGTGTCATACTCCGGTGGTCGGTTGTATCATCTTGAGCACTCAAATCAATGTGATTTCAATGGCACATTCTCCATCTTGTTCAGAGCTCTCAAAATCACTAAAGACAAACATGAATAATGAATTGAAAATGACCCTTCTGGGCCTTATATAGCTTTTGACATAATTTTAAAATATGCCCCGTTTTACGTGAAAACTTCACCCTTGGCTAAATCGACCGCTCTGAATCCATTTTCAGGATCAAAATTGAAATTTGACACTCCTAGACAACTCTAAAATCACATTTTAAATTTCTAGGATCAAGATGATCGGACGCTTGTGCAGTCAACCTTCTGGTGATGTTTTCTTGCTAGAATCTTATCTCATCATCATTTTCTCAAGATCTTCAATATTTTCATCAAAAGTTAACTCTAGTTAATTTTGGTCAACCATGGTCAAACTTGGTCAATGGGACCTCCAAATTGCTCCAAATTGCTTTTGCATCCTCTTAATGCTTCCTTAATCTATTCTGAGTCCTTATGGATCTCTGATCTTATCTTTATCTACAACATTTTTCTATCAATCATCATTATGACTTGTCATCTTTCAATTTCGCTCCTAAGGGGGTAGGATGATTGTATCATTGAATCTTATCGAATCATTCTTAAATCAGTCTGATCTGAATCAAAAGTCCTCATCGCTTGGGGTATCTCATCACTAGGGGCATCTTTGGGCCTCGCATCTTGTCATCTTGTCATCTATCTGTTAGGTATCCAAGCAATCTAACTTGGATCCTCGAGGATCAAGCTTCACTCTAGAGATGGTTCTCAAAATCTCATTAGGTATTGGGGAAATCTAACGCTAATTCCTGAAAGTCAAGCTTCATTCTGGAGATGGCTCTCGAAAACTCTTTCTGACCAGTATTTGGGCAACCTAACCTGGGTCTCAGAGGACTAAGCTTCATTTTGGAGATAGTCCTAAAATCTCCATCAGTTATCATTTAATCGACAAGTATTGGGGCAATATAACCCTAATTCCTAAAGATTGAGCCTCGTTCTGGGGACAGTCTTATCTATAAGATGTAATCCGACTGATGTCTTCACAATCTAACTCAGGCTTTGGAGAATCAATCTTCATTCTGGAGATGATTTTGCAACTCAATCTGATCGATGTCTTGGAAATCTAACCTTGACTTCCAAGGGTTAAGCTCCCTTCTAGAGATAATCCTAAAAACCTCATTAATTGTCACATCAGACTATTCTTTGAATCAACGCACTGCTTGCACATCAATTCAAAGAGAGGCAAAATGTAATGCCCCAAAATTGGCACCTCGCAATTCTAATCAATTTGGTTGCATTTCTTCAAATTTCTACATCATCAAAGTCCTATTGTACTAGGCAATTCTATCTCCTAATTGACTTTATTTGACTTGGTGTCAAATGTAATAAACCTCAAATTTGCATTAATCAAATACTATATTTAATTCCTAGATATCGACATTTATTGGCTAAATAATCCCTATGATTAATTAATTTAATTACAAAGTCCTAGTGCTTTTATTAAATTAATTCCACCCCCTTAGCTAATACACATCAAAAGGAATTAAATAATTATTTAGTTCTTTAAGTGAAATATCCTCATTTGATTTTAATTATTCAAAAAATTTGAAAAGCCACCCATGTGGTAATATTTCATTTAATTAATTAGATAATTCTCTCCAAATTGTTTCACCTCCCACCAAGGAGATGAAGATTCGACCTTTTCTTTGCAAGAAACTCTTCAATCTCCACCTGGGATTCTCTATATTCTGACCCTCTCATTCCTCATTTGAGGAGGCAATTTTTGAGTATCGAAACTATTGTGAATCATTGTCTCACTTTTGCATTCTCAAAGCTTTCCATTTTGCACATTAGATTAATTCCTCAAAGTCAAGCTTCATTCTGGAGATGGCTCTCAAAAACTCTTTCTGACCGGTATTTGGGCAACCTAACCCGGGTCTCGGAGGACTAAGCTTCGTTCTGGAGATAGTCCTAAAATCCCCATAAGTTATCATTTGATCAACGGGTATTGGGGCAATCTAACCCTGATTCCTAAAGATTGAGCCTCATTTTGGGGACAATCTTATCTATAAGAGGTAATCCGACCGATGTCTTTGCAATCTAACTTAGGCTTCACAAAATCAAGCTTTGTTTTGGAGATGATTCTGCAACTCCCTCTGATCGATCTCTTGGAAATCTAACCTTGACTTCCAAGGGTTAAGCTCCATTCTAGAGATAAAATTGAAAACCTCATCAATTGTCACATTAGATTATTCTTTGAATCAACACACTGCTCGTACATCAATTCAAAGAGGAGCAAAATGTAATACCCCAAAATTGGCACCTCGCAATTCTAATCAATTTTGGTGCATTTCCTCAAATTTCTACATCATCAAAGTCCTATTGTAGTAGGCAATTCTATCTCCTAATTGACTTTATTTGACTTGGTGTCAAATTCAATAAACCTCAAATTTGCATTAATCAAATACTATATTTAATTCTTAAATATCGACATTTATTGGCTAAATAATCCCTATGATTAATTAATTTAATTACAAAGTCCTAGTTCTTTTATTAAATTAATTCCACCCCCTTAGCTAATACACATCAAAAGGAATTCAATAATTATTTAGTTCTTTAAGTGAAATATCCCCCTTTGAGTTTAATTATTCAAATAATTCGAAAAGCCACCCATGTGGCAATATTTCATTTAATTAATTAGATAATTCTCTCCAAATTGTTTCACCTCCCACCAAGGAGATGAAGAGTCGATCGTTTCTTTGCAAAAAAGTCTTCAATCTCCACCTGGGCTTCTCTATATTATGACCCTCTCATTCCTCATTTAAAGAGGCAATTTTGCATATTAGATTAATTTCATTCTTAGATTATGATGCAATTTTCAATTCTTAATTTAGTTTGTTTTATCATGCTCTTAGAATAATAGTCATTTTTCTTACAAGTTTGTAGCTTAATTTGCATTCTCATTCTTAGCTTATTTTCCATTTCAATTATCTTTCTAGCATTTAAATCCTCCGTTTTAGAGTCTGGTCTATGGTTGTTGGGCTCTCAATTCTGAGAGTAATTCAAAACCCCACCTAAATAGGAAGCAACAGGTTGATTCATGTATGTTTTCAAATTGAATAATTCATATTCATTTTCGTAATTAGCTTATGAGCAATGACCATGTTGAAGTCTTTGGTTGAATTAGAGGTCTACATTCGACTATAAACAAGTATGACATGGAGAATCGCATGCTACTTAGGCACCATTTTGATCCTTATGATTATGTTAAAAATAATATGAAATTGGAGCTTGGCTACTATCATTTTCATTACATATAATATTTCTAGGCTAATTGTATTGATGACCTAGAGGTAAGGAGGAGGGATTTGTCACATTTGAGCATCGGTCAAATCAAGTCTTTCAACTTGAATTTTGATGTAAAGTTAATTGATAAGGATGGGTTGGATGTAGTAGTCCCAAGATATTACGCCAAGGTGCAAGGGACCCCATTGGATCCCATAAATTGGGAGGCACCAAAGATGGATGATATGGATGTGAAGAATTCTCCTATCCTTAGGAGAACTCATAACTGGTTGGAAAAAGTAAGGGAAGGAGATCAAAATACCAAAACTTTAGGCACCTCATCTACCACTCAAATATCATTTGTACCAATCATACATGTAACTCCTATCCCTACTACTAATGTAATTGATTTATCTATATAACATTAGGAGGAGGAAATGATGGACAACCTATAGAAAAAGATGTTGAGATCCTTCCCACTTGTAGAGGAGGATAACTCCCTAATATTGATTCCATTGTGGTGATACCCAACCTGGATAAATATAGACTAATCAACCTAGACATATTTAGGAAAATAAAAAATCTCAAGGGGATAAGGGCGGTATAGGAACATAAGTTTCTACTCAGTCAAAATTGGATAAAGTCAAAGGATTTACTTTGGATGCCCAGCAACAGGTGGGAAAATAAAGGAATTTCCCGTTATTGATAAGCACTACTACCCATCTTGTGAACATAGTACTCACATTCTCACCATATGATTTTATGTCTATGTCCAAGGTGTTGGAAACCCCTAATTGGTTGAAAGGAACCATTGGAAAAAAGATAAAGAGGAAAGATGAGGCTTTTCTTCCAAAAGATTCTATCTCACAAATTTTACAACATACACCCCCACCATAAAAAAACTAAGAAAATGAAGACTTCTGCCAGATTTTTTGAACATGATCAAATAGGGAATGTTGTTTTAGAAGTGGAAAACCAACAATTAGTAAGGAAATGGACTCGAGTGTACTATGGTGGATATTGGAAACCCAAATTGGGGTCAACTGATCACAAGCCCAGTCTATTGTATTTATAACCAAACATACATTAAATGGACAGAAGACTCTAGATCAAAGTTAGCTGCATAATTAATTGTGGACAGGTGAGGAACAATTTGTAGATAGTTCTAGATATGTGTAGGTGAGTGCAAGATCATTCTAGATGCTTCTGGTCTGTGCCGATAGTACCAGCTACAGATAATTAATTTATCTTCTAAAATCCCCCCCAAAATTAATTATCTAATTATTTTTAATGTCCCCCCATAATCTAGAAATGATGGGTCCTGGGTTGTAGCCTTTTTAGGTACCCATTTACAACAAAAATTTTTGGTTGCCCTTACCACTATCACTTTGGGTTTTTAACCTGTTCACCCATAACCATTTTGTATTTTCCCAACTGATACAATGTTGTATTTTCTTTAGGTTTTTCACCCAAACAAGTGGTTTTGGCTTACCACAAACCTCACTCAAGAAAGTGGTTTAAGGATGACCACGAACCTCTCAACAAGTGGTATTGGATTACCATGCACATACTAGTTCCAATGACAAAAAATCATCATTACGGGAAACCATCATTTCTCTGGGCCTTTCTTCTTTTGTACCTGCAATAAAATTGATTATTGAGTCCATATAAAAAGAAATGCATCTATCGAGATACATGGGTACCCAGCCGCTATACTCACCAGTTATATAGGAATTCCTTTCAGATACATGGTTCATAAATATGTTAAACCAAAAACTTCAAGGGTGTCTGGTATAATTGATAATGCACCCCTTACAATAAATCAGGTACAATACATTCTTTAATTTCATGATTGCACACTATTTGGGATTGGCCTTTTTTCAAGAGCCTCCCAAATACTATCAATACCTTTACAAAATTAAAAACAATAATTTATTAAGAGGTTATTGAGAGGTTTCTCAACAATCTTCTTCAAGACCAACACATTCTACCACTTCAACATTCACACACTTTTCTTGATAAACTTCAACCAACCAAAAATACAACAGCATTTAGCATGGCATCTCACCTCCAAATCCAGACTATTTTTACTTGATGCAATTACTTGATGCAGCTTCCTTTTAGTAAACACTAGTTTATCCTAATCAACATCTTTACTAATGACTTTAGCACTATTGTTAGGCAGCTCCAGAATTAAAAAAACTTTAACCTCCTATGTAGCGATCTTTATTTTCTATACCAGTGACTCCTTAACCTATAGATCATAAATTCCAAAACATATATTTTATCTTTCAATCATTTCTTTAGAGAACAAGGAATAGAATTTATATACTAATTTCAAACTTGGAAAAAATTATTCTATTCACCAAATCTGCCTCGAATCTCCATCTGATCTATGATTGAACAAACTTCTCTTCTTTGGTAAATTTCAGCGGCTATACTCTCTGTGGATCTCTAGCTGAGACACTAGCTTCCAACGATGATATCCATTATCACATACTAGGAGCCAACAAAAAAAAGCTGGGAAACAAAGCAATATGCTAGTTGCAAATTGGAGAACACACCATTCCTACCCCTTCTAAACACGTATCTCCTTTCTCCCATACTCCTGGCTCTCTGCAAACTTCACCTGACCCCCCATCATATGAATTATCAAATGGAGGCCATAGAAAATTCCCAGTAAAAAATGCCATTAAGCAAGATATATTCCAAGAATCCCTGGGGCAGAACGAGTGTGCCCTCCTGGTGCACAGTGTGAGGGCCTCCTGATAATATTATCAGCAACGGCTTTGCCTCTATGACTGCAGATGGAGGACAAGTACTAGGTATACAAACAGAGAAAATAGACATTTGAAGAATGTTCCAAGTTATGAGATGGGTGTACTGCGAGCTAAAATACATGACCAAGACCACATTTGTTGAGGTGCTAGCTATACTCTCTACTTCCTTAGCCATGGCCGTCCAGTAACTTCACAACAAACCGTCTCCAGTCTCTTAGACCATCACCTCTAATACCATATTGGAAACCCAAATTGGGCTTACCTGATCACATGCCCAGTCTATTGTATTTATAACCAAACTTACATTAAATGGACAAAAGACTCTAGATCAAAGTTTACTGCAGAATTAATTATGGACAGGTGAGAATTAATTATGGACAGGTGAGGAGTAGTTTGTAGATAGTTATAGATAAATGTAGGTGAGTGCAAGATCATTCTGGATGCCTCTGGTCTATGCCGACAATAAGGCTGTAGATAATTAATTTATCTTCTAATATCCTCCCATAAATCAATTATCTAATTGTTTTCAATATCCCTCCATAATCTAGAAATGATGGTTCCTAGCTTGTAGTCTTTTTAGGTACCCATTTACAACACAAAATTTTGGTTCCCCTTACCACTATCACTTTGGGAAATTTGTTCTCCGTGTCAGTATCACTTTGGGTTTTTAACCGGTTCACCCGTAATAGTGGATGATTTTAATGTAACTATAATTGACACTGGTGATCCTATTCACAATAAAGACATTGGCCTGCGGTAGTCTTTCAACAAATTGATTCAAAATGGGCTATAGAAAACAAAGATGGACAAAGAGAAACTCAAAGTGATGGTTCAATTACTATAAGAAATCTTGAGGTCCTTATTGACTCCCCTTCTCAATTGGCTTCATCTTCCTGTGATTTGGTCCTAGATCCCACATCTGATCAGAGAAAATGATTAATCAACCAGTTGCACGAAGATAGCATTCCTGGGAAAAATACTAGGGAATAGATTACTACTCTAAAAGAAAGAGGGATCCCACTCATTGAAAATATTGGTGCGTCATACTTCACCCTAATACAAGAAAATAATGTAGTGCTAGAAGAGGTACAAATATCTAAAGAAGAGGATGTTGTCTTTAGGAATAATATGAGGTTAATTAAAGATATATTAGATTTGACTATTTCCACTGTTGTAAGCTTAAATTTTTTGAAATTAGAGGATCAAGCCATAAAGAAGTGGATTTTTAGTATAGGCTATAAGCTTGAGTGTATAGAAGTGAGTGTCAATAATATGAGGAAACAATTGGAAGAAGATAAGTAAATGATTGAACAATGTCAAACCTATTTCCAGGATATTGGATGCGATCTCCAACAAAAATATCAATCTTGGGCTGTGATAATGGATACACTAAAAAACCAATACTTGTAGCATATTGATAATGTCACTACTCTTGAAAAATTTAATATGGTAGAACATAATAAAGTGAGCAGAATAAATACTATTATGATTTGGTGTGCCAACCATCATTTGATCTTCCTCGCTAAAAAAAACAAGTCAGGGAAAAAACCATCTACTAGACTATTTGTAAAACAAATTTTCAAGTACCTAAGATTGATAATATTACCGAGGAAGAAGATGCCATGCAGACCTATCAACAAGCATAGGAAGCCAAAAATAAAGCGGCACGAGTAGAAGAAACAACAAGAGGTGGAGATACTACAATACCTTGTAATGATAAGCTAGTTTATTTTCCTATATTTATCTTTGGCTGTTAAAACTTTAATGAGTCTAGATGTTTATTATGGGAATTTTAATGAACAATTTCTTGTAACCATCTCTCAGGAGACCAGAAGACTATATATTTTAATCTAAAACTCAATGAGAAAGGATTGACAATTTTTTGTTTGAATTCCCCCTTTTTCTTTGACAATCGAGTGTGGCAAAAGGATTGACAATTTTTTGTTTGAATTCCCCCTTTTTCCTTTGACAATCGAGTGTGACTCACATTTAAATTTATGTTGTTGTTAATTTAGATTTATTTTTCTTTGTTAATGGATGAATGAAGAAGAACGAAGTGAATAGATTGAGTTGTAGATGTTTAACTATATGTTGAAATTCATAATTTGAATGTGTTCTTTGAGGCATAATTTACTCCATTATTGTTTATTTAAATTTGTTAATAGATCTCATTTCTATAATTTGGAGTCAATGTCTGATTTTTATCTTTGAATTAAAATAAGTGTTCGTGGTGTCGTTTATATATCTGAAAATACCCAAAAATTACTTTAACATTTCTATGACATTTCATGGTGATGAGTATTAATTAAGGCCTTTTTATGCTTTCTAGTTAAAATAAAACTTCCATCAATTTTCTTAAAAATAAAAACATATTCATTGCATATAGATATCATAAGGGAGCTATACCTTTCAATTCAGAGATCAAACTACTTAAATAGTTTGTTCAAATCTTACTGAACAAAGCAATTTATAGGGTGTATCATCGGAAAATAGAAGCACTTCCATTTAGGACAGGTTTAGGCCTCTGAGTAAGAGGTCTGGGGTCATGTCAAGTGCCTTTGAGTGGGTCTTTTATTGGATATGGCTTTTTCCAGCCTCTTTCTAGCACTCCACCTTGAGAAACTGAGATATTTGACTTCAAGGTTAAGGACGACCTTCTAGGTCAAGGTCGACCTCAAATTTGACCTAGGTCAAGGAAGACCTTGACTTTGACCTAGGTCAAAGTTGACCTCGACCTTGAGCCTAGGTCCAAATTTCAGATTCTGGAAGTTTCAAGATGTCGAGCTTCGAAAATTATTATTTCCCACTTCCGGGATGGTTATTTTAGATTTCAGAATGGTAAACTCTTAAATTGTATTTAATCTAGGTCCATTTCTAGGGCTTACAGCTTAATTGGAATTTAATTCTCCTATGTCGGCCTCTCTAGAAATTTGTGCCCTAGACTAGTATAAAAGGAAGCCTTCCTCTCTCATTTACACATCCACTTTTCCATATCTCACATATCCACGATCAAGCTATCTAGTGCAATCAAGTGATCAAGAAATATTCAAGAAAGAAAGATGGAGAAGGAAATCATTCAATCATTCATTCATCCTTGAGCATCCAAGCATTCAAACATTCAAGATCCAATTCATCAAGGAGATCCATTGATAGCCCTTGAAGGATTCAATCTCTTTGGAGCCCTCTTGTTGAAGATTCCTCCATCCACATTCATCCAAGCTTCTTACTATTCTAAGATCCACTCAAGATTGGTGTTGAAGATCTAATGCAATTGATTTGAGACATCCTACATTCAATTCTACATTCATTTGGAGCATCCATACTTGTGGACTCAAGGATTCGAATCCTCCACAAGGATCTCAACATAAGCAAGGTGAATAGTTCCATTTACTTTGTTTATATATTGCAATTTCAATTAATTTTCAAGGTTGATTCCAAACTAGGGTTTGACCAAGGCAAATCCCTTATCCAACAAAAAAAACCCTTTTTCTCATAGATCTAGGTGTGGGAAAATGAATATCAGTGCAGATCTGAGTACTCTTTTCATCGAACTTCCAAGATCTGCAAACAAAATTTTCGTTGGAATAGTGCAGGTCAAGGATAACTTTTTGTGGGTAAGATTTTACCTCGGGGTAATATCTTACCCCTGTCTTGGGTCAAGGATGACCTCACTCATAAAAGAAAAAGGTTTCTAGGTTTTCTCTATTTCTGCATTTCTAGCCCAGATAAGGTCATAGAATTCTCCAAAACTGTACAAAGACATCAAAAAACATCATTTTTCAGATTTGTCCTACTTGAGGTTAGTATTTGTTTTCAATTCAATTAATATTTCAATACAAACTTACCATAATAGAATACAAGGTTATCCTCTTTCTTCATATCCTCCATCGATTGATTCATCTATGTATTGACCATCCTCTTGTGGTTAATCAATTTGGATCTTCCTTTGGGAATTTGAGGTTAAGAGGTACATCTTATATTCCCATCTTCATCATATTATCATGCACATTATTTCATTTGTAATATAGGACAATTTGGTCATCTACATTTTGGGTGACCACCTTTTCTTACATTATATTTTGGTGAACCTGCGATAGACAACTCTTTCTTTTATGGTGTTAGATCTTGCATGTATTAGATTTCTTTTATGTGTTTGCATCTCATATAAAATAAAAATACAAAAACATTCATTTGTTCTT
Organism: Chamaecyparis obtusa; assembly: GCA_027943335.1. Lineage (NCBI taxonomy): Eukaryota > Viridiplantae > Streptophyta > Pinopsida > Cupressales > Cupressaceae > Chamaecyparis > Chamaecyparis obtusa. The sequence continues at coordinate 143,169 of BSBK01008369.1, read as the reverse complement.
TCTTTGTGTTTTCTTAGTTTAGTTCATTTGCATTGCATTGGTATATGAGATTTACTACCTCTAGTCCTACCTATAATATTCTGGTTAGATGAAGTCGTAGACTTATGGGTTCCTTTGATCCGGAGTCTTCTCCTTTTCTTAGGATTCCAGATGACAATTTGACTCTTCATGATTCCAATCCTACCATGGAGAAAAACTCTTCTCACCCATCTCATGATGAGGATGATGCTTTAAGAGTTCCTCCTAAACAAGTCCAAAAAATTTCAACTGAACTTGATAAAATGGGTAATTGGCTTATTCAAGAAAACCATAATCAAGATTCTATTCAAGCTATAGAGGCTCTTAAGAAAGTTCTTCATGATAATGATCAAGGTGTTAATCTCCTCCGTGGTATCACTCACCTTGTACATTCAAATGTTAAACCTTTAGTTCAAGAGGCTCAATATTTAGGATTGATTCCTCCTGTTACTAGTGTGGAACCTTCTTCCATTCCCTTACCTAGTATTCCTACTTATATCTCTCCTTTGGTGACTACAACGGTTCCTTCTCTTCCTATGAGTTTTCCTCCTGTATCCCTTCCTACATCACAACCTTCTTACCATAATGTTCCTTTACTTATTCTTATCCACTTCCAACTGTGGTTCCAAGTGTTCATCCAATTGTGTCTTCCATTCGTACTGCTTCATAAACTTTACCTAGTGTTTCTAATGTTGCTATGCCTCCTATTTCCTCTAATAATTCAACAATTATTAGTTTGGCTCAAACTGTGTCATCTTTACAACAACAACTTGCATCCTTAACTCAAAACAAGTTTAGCATTCCTACATGTGACATGGGAAGTCCTTTATCCCTAGACATCATTTGTACTCCCATTCCTCAGCAAACTGATATGCCTCATCTTGAGAATTATAATGGTAAGGGAGACCCTGTTACTCATGTTAAAACATTTCAAATCTTTTTTAATGATTATGATCATGACCATAGGATTTTAGCCAAGTTGTTTGCTAGAAATTTTTGTGACAAGGCCTTACAATGGTATTGTTCCTTGCCTCCTTATTCTATTGACTCTTTTCCAAAACTTTCCATTTCTTTTATTCAATAATTTCAAAATAACATTGGTTCGCAAGTGTCTTTAACTGATTTGATGCATTGTAAACAAAACACTAAGGAAAATTGACTGAATTCATTGGTAGATTTAAGCATTTGCATGCTCAGATTTCTTATCCTGTTCCTGATATGGATATTCAATGTATGTTTATTTCAAATTTACAAAAGGATATTAGAGATAAGATTCTTCTTACTGAATTTACCTCTTTTCAACAACTTTGTGCAGTGCTTCATCATTATCAATTACAAGTGAGTCAATTTGAGAGAAACACTCCAATGGATCCTATTCTAGTTGATAAGAGTGATGTTGATCCTAATCCAAACAAATTTCAAAAACTTAATAACTATGTCAAGATAAATAAACAAGAAAATAAAGTTGTTGATCAAGTTGTTGTTGCATCTCACAATGCCACTTCTGCATCCACTGCTTTTCATTTGAATCATATGTTTACTCCTGTCTCTGAATCTTTACATTCTATTATGAATAGGTTGTTAACTGCTAATATGATTACTTTAGCTCATATTCGATCACTTTTACCTGCTACAATAGCGTCCAAATATTTTGATCCTAAAGCCTTTTGTCAATATCATCGTTAGAATGGTCATGATATTGAAAAAATGTTATTCTTTAAAACATAAGGTTCAAGACTTAATTGATTCTAACACCTTATCTATTGATAATTTTTATGGTAGTGGGAACATTTCTATCTCTCCTCCTAATCAAAACCTTCAAATCTATACGAATCCTTTACCTACACATGATACTAATACCATTGCTCAACCATCTTCTATGGATATTATTTATGATTCAAAGATGGATGATCTTAATCATATTGTTAACCATGTGGAACATGTTGCATTGTCTCAATCTGTGTCTTCACCTCAACCTCAAACTCAAACTTAAGTTCCACCTCAACCTAAAACAAAACCACAGCCTAAAATGAAATCTCAACCAAAACCTCGAAAACAACCTAAGAATAAGAGACCTCAAGAACTCTTGATTACCTTTGATGATTTTGAGACTATTAAAGCTCCTAATGGTCCCCCTTACATTTATGCTAGGATTTATTATATACCTACGTGTGGTTGTCTTGTTGATCCTACATCTTTAGTCAATGTTATCACTGAAGAAAATATTTTTATGAAAAACTTGCAATGTGATTGGAACTGTTATGGAACTATAAGGTGTGCTGCTAGGTATTGATCTATATTTTCCCTTACCCATGATGCACCACCTACCCTTGCTTATGCTAACCTAAGTCATCAACCAGATCTACTAAATAAATTTTCCTATATCTATAGTCACTCGATCTTAAAATGGAATTGGATCCTGCTGCAGTTTCTATGCCTGCTAATAGTTTGGCACATTCTTTGCTACTATTATGGGGTCTTGAAGCACAAGGAGATTTTACTCATTGGTGTCAATTAGGTGGTCTATGGACTTTCTTTTCTCTTCATGGTACTTTTGGGGGTAAGGGGATTGTCCTTTTGTCAATGATTGGCAGCTAGCCTAGCTTTACCACCTCTAGCAACTACTTTTATGTTATGTTGGGTCCTCTTAACTAGCTCTATTACAGAAGGATATTGATATGTTGCTAAGGGCTCTATAACTAAGCACTCTCAATTATCAATTGAATCTGGATCACCGTGTGAAGGAAAAATGGAACTGCATTAAGTGAAGATGATTAATCATAGTTTATATCAACCTTCTAGGCCTAGGGATTGTGCTACACTTGACTTATTTTGGACTTCAATACCTAATTTATGTCCTTCTCGACTTGATAATCTTTTTTTCTCATATCAAGCCTATAAGCATTACAAGATTCTCGAGTTAAGTATGCCACCAATGGATCTTAATCATGGTCTTTTGCCTACACCTTCCATACCTCCATTATCTATGGCTTCTAGTTCTATTAATCAAGCTCCTAGTGTTTCTTTTCAATCTGCTGAGAATCCTACTAATCCTCCTATAGAACCTATGAAGGATCCTATAGTTGTTCCTCCTAGTTCTCAACATATTTCAAACAAGACAAAATGTAATAGATCTGCTAATGAATGTCATAAGAAGCGTCATGCTCAAGCTAAAGCCGGTACTTCTGTTATTCAAAGTTCTTTACCTTCTTTTGATCAATCTATGCATGGTGTGTTAGAAGAAGTTACTGCTAATAATGATGTTAAGATGCAAGATTATGATAATTCTATTCCTATCTTAGATCCTATTTTGATTAATCTAGAAGAAGAGGATACTCTTGATGATACTAATGATGTTAATGATGAATATGAGTCTATTGACATTGACATTGATTTACCTAATATGCTTTCATCACAATTGACACTTACACCTAGTATCGAACATTATGATTCTCAAGAGGATCCTTGTTTGGAACTGGCTATCATTCCTATGGTGTTGGATATAGTCCCTCTTGCGAGCTACCCACCTTCCCTAAATAATATAGAACAAGATGGGGAGAGTAGGTGGAATGCTTGATTGGCTAGTCCTTCATGGTAGCTTTTCATGTGTTTGTCTGTTGTACTGTGCTTCTCCCATAATGTGTTTGCTAAATGTTGTTAGATTCTTTTATATGACCCTTGTTACTTTGTTGGTGCAAGGTACTAAAGGAATCAAACCTATTGTACAATTCCTCTATATGTATCTTTACTCTTCTATATGTTGTTTCATGTTATGTTGTACCCAGGTGCTAGTGTTCGTAAATGTTTCCTTGTGTAATCTTCTTGGATTCACGACTTGGTAGCACTGATTCTTTTTGGTCTCCATGTCATGGTTTGAAAAGATTCTTCTTTGTATCTCTTATGTGATCCTTCCTCCATTGTGATTGTAGTTCTACTTTCTTTGGGGAATGATGTCAATTCATTTTGAATAATATCATATATATATTATATTATGATTATATTGACCCCACAATAGGTAGATCCCTTCAGTGTTCTCTATATGTTTATGTGGCATTTCCCTTGATTTGTCTTTGTTTGGGGGCATCTCGTAGTGGAAACGTAATCAGTAGAGTTTTTTATGTTTTCTTTAAAGACATTGCTCCTATTAAAGTGTTAGCAATGAATTTAACATGGGGGCATACACTCTTCTCACTTGTTTCACACACACACTTTTAATATTCATGTATTTTTCAAGGTACTTTTCTCCCTTTATGGATTAGTGACTAATCCTTAAAGCATGGATTTTTTTTATAGGATCCCTTGATCCCTTAAGTTTCAAAATTTTTGATCCCTTAAGGTCAAAGGTGTCCTTAAGACTAGATCTCTTTTTCTTTTGGTTTAACTCTTATGGAATAGAATATTCCTAAGGTGAATCTTTGATGGGTTGACTAGTGAGTAGCCACATTCACTAGGTGGTTCAATTCTATCTTTCCAATTGTGTTGTTTCCTTGTGTGGTTCACAATGAGACAGGAGTTCTCATTAGGTGAGATAATGTCTCTCTCTCCCTCTCTCTCTCTCTCTCTCTCTCTCTCTCTCTCTTATTGTGATCTTGGAGTTGATGAAGACTTGAGTCCCTGGGGGCTTGAGGATTATTTGTCCCTTTGATTTCAATAAGATTATATTTTCAATATGATCTCCTTTACCAAGAGTTTACATCGAGTCCATTCTCTTGCTAAAGTGGGGGCTAAATGTATCGTCGAAAAATGGAAGCACTTCTATTTAGGACAGGTTTAGCCCTCAGAGTAAGTGGTCTGGGGTCATGTCAAGCACCTTTGAGTGGGTCTTTGACTGGATTTGGCTTTTTCCCCCTATTCTGCTTCTCTCTCCACCTATTTCTAGCCTCTTTTTGGCATTCCATCTTGAGAAATTGATATCTTTGACTTCAAGGTCAAGGACAACCTTCTGGGAAAAGTTGACCTTGACTTTGACCTAGGTCAAGGATGACCTCAAATTTGACCTAGGTCAAATTCAACCTTAACCTTGACCCTAGGTCCAAATTTCAGATTCCAGAGGTTTTAGGAAGTCAGGCTTCAAAAAGTTTTATTTCCCGCTTCCGGGTCGACTATTTCAGATTTTAGAATGGTAAAATATTAAATTGTATTTAATCTAGGTCCATTTCTAGGGGTTAAGGCTTAATTAGAATTTAATTCTCCTATGTTAGCCTCTCTTGAAGTTTCTTCCCTAGAATTGTATAAAAGGAAGCCTTCTTCTCTCATTTACACATCCACTTTTTCATATCTCATATATCCACAATCAAGCTATCTAGTGCAATCAAGTGATCAAGCAATCTTAAAGCCAAAAAGAAGGAGAAGGAAAGCATTCAAGAAATCATTCATCCTTAAGCATCCAATCATTCAAGCATTCAAGATCCAATTCATCAAGGAGATCAATTGATAGCCATTCAAGGATTCAATCTCTTTGGAGCCCTCTTGTTGAAGATTCCTCCATCCACATTCATCCAAGCCTCTTCCTATTCCAAGATCCACTCCAGATTGGTGTTGAAGATATAATGCAATTGATTTGAGACATCCTACATTCAATTCTACATTCATTTGGAGCATCCATACTTGTGGATTCAAGGATTCAAATCCTCCATAAGGATTTCAACATAAGCAAGGTGAATAGTTCCATTTACTTTGTTTATATATTGAAATTTCAATTACTTTTTACAATTGATTCCAAACTGGGGTTTCACCAAGGCAAACCCATCATCCAACAAAAAAAACCCTTTTTCTTGCAAATCGAGGTGTGGGACAATGAATATCAGTACAGATTTGAGTACCCTTTTCGGCGAACTTCCGGGATTCGTGAACAAAATTTCCGTCGGAACAATGCAGGTCAAGGATGACTTTTTGGGATAAGATTGTACCTCGAGGTAAGATCTTACCCCTATCTCGAGTCAAGGAAGATCTCAATCAGAAAAGAAAAAGGTTTCTAATTTTTGTCTGTTTCTGCATTTCCAGCCCAGATCTAGTAGTAGAATTCTCTGAAACTGTACACAGAAATCAGAAAACATCATTTTCTAGATCTTTCCTACTTGAGGTTAGTATTTGTTTTCAATTCAATTAAGATTTGAATACACACTTACCATAATAGAATACAAAGTTATCCTCTTTCTTCACATCCTCCATCGATTGATTCATCTATGTATTGACCATCCTCTTGCGGTTAATCAATTTGGATCTTCCTTTGGGAATTTGAGGTTAAGAGGTACATCTTATATTCTCATCTTCATCATATTATCACACACATTATTTCATTTGTAATATAGGACAATTTGGTCATCTACATTTTGGGTGATCACCTTTTCTTACATTACATAGGGTTTGAGTCATTTTATTTAAGAAGCCAATATGTTAACCAACATATTTTTTGTGACTCTACTAGGGATACAAATTGTCATTTAAGACTAGTTTCCTAGAAATGAGAGAATAATGGTGCTCCTCACAAATTTTTTTTTCCTATATGATAACCAAAACTAGGATTTCAAGATGAGAAATAAGATATCATTGGACTATTAAACATACTTTCTTGTTGATGATGAGGAAATGTTGAAGATTATTGAAGAGAAAGTAAGGTATTAGAGAGAGAAGGGGAAATGGTAGAAAACCTAAGGCTACTATTGTTGAGACAATAAAAAAGTCCTAAATGTATCTTGGAATCAAGAACCAATTCATGTTCTTGAAAATAGAAGAGGTCAGAAATAACCAATAAATTAGTAAAATGGTTATGCTACCAAAAAAGAAGGCTGGAGTCAAAGATTTATACCAGAAGTGGGAAGGAAAAAGGGGTTATAGAACTAGTTTTTAAAGCCCTCCAATATTATAACTTTGCACATAGCCTCCCTCTTTGCAAAAGGAGTAGGCCCTAACTCTTTGTTTGTCCCTAACTCTTCATGGGGTTACTAGTCCTACAAAGGTTAATTTGACATGGGTTACTTTCAATTTACAAAGAAAAATGGCTCAACCTGTGCTATGGGGAGCTGGGATTGATCTATTAGACCTAGGAGCACTGCATGGTTTACCCAAAGGGCCATGGAATAAATTACCAAGATTCTTAGGGAATATAAATGTATCTATTGATGAACACATTGTGTCCTTTTCTTTGCATGTGGTGTATTGGAAGTACAACAAGAAGATGTCACTATTAGGATGTTTGTGGAAACCCTGGTGAAAGGAGTAGTAGAATATTGGTTCCATCACTTGGCCCTTGGGTCAATTAAAAATTAGGATACTATGAGGACATAATTCAAGTCAAATTTCAAAAGTACTGAGGATGAACACTCGCTTTTGGATCAATTGACTAAAATCAAGAAAGAAATTAATACATTCCTCGTAGAGAAATTCAATAAGATTATTAACAAGATTCTTGCTAATAAAAGGTCAACCAGTGATAATAAAAAATGTTTCTTCTTAAATGAAATGCAACTACATGTTATCTTTTGTCTAAGAAAAGCTAGTGTGGCCAACCCAATTGCTGTCCAAACCATGGCTATATAGCTAGATGATGAGTTCATCACTGCGGGAAAGTGGGAAAAGGAACTTTCGGCTAGAAATAAGAATACCTAAACATGCTTGGAATCAATTTTGAAAATATTGACTAATGACGTGATAGAATTAAAGAGGTAGATGCCTCGGGTGAATTCTTCCTACCATAAACCATATAGGGATACAACAAGGAGATAAATAGACAACAAGAAATTACTCCTGCCACCTACCCAAAAAAGATTGTAAATTGTAGCACTGCCTAGATCAAATAAAGGAAATATGTGTTTGTTCCACCTTTCTATGGATCATAATGGTGAAACATGTCCTGTGATGACCAGGTACATGTAATTGGTCACCACTGATGAAAGCCAAAAGGATCCTCTTAGTGAAAGCTTGAGCCCAGGACAAAATGGCATCTTTGAAAAGTATTACCTGGAGTATGAGTTTAATTCTGAAAGAGGAGGAGATTTCTTTACAACACTAGATGAATCCTCATTGTATTTACTCACAAAGAATTAGAAAATAAAGCTACAAGGCATATCAATCTTGCATAATCCAAAGAATCCTACACCACAAGATTTTCCAACCAAGGAAACTGATCAATCAACAAAACAAATATGGGCGCATGTATCTGGTAAGGATAAAATTCATTTGATATTTTTCAACTTTATGAAACTTCCAAGATCCAAATATCTCCTTTATAATAATTGAACATGAATCCATTTGAGTTGAATCACCTAGTAGAGCTTTGTAAGTCTAATCCTACTAGGGTTAGTACATATGAAAGCCACTCTCTTGATAGTGAGCTTTCCACATCTGGTCTCACTCTAGATGCCCTAAATCTCATAATCTCTATGTCTAACAAAAAACCAGACCCATTCTATGTGTCTCTATTCATCAATGGGCATAAATTGAATAATTGCATAATTGATTCTAGAACTTTTGACAATGTCATGCCTCCCTCTATAGCCAAAGCCCTCAACCTATCATTGAAATTTTTTTTTTGTAGGTGTTATTCCATGGACATGAAGCAAGTTCCATTGATTGGCCAAATTAAATTTTCTCAAGTTTCCTTAGCTTCTCATCTGGCTAAGAGGTTAAAACTAACTATCTTGGTGGAAGACTTCCTTCAAAGCTATGGAATGGTATTGAGTCATATTTTCTACAAAGATCTGGAAGGGGAAATAAAATTGGATTGGACTCATGCTCTTATTATCATTGGAAATAAAGGGGTCCAATTGGATCTGGAGGATAAAATAAAAATACTATCCTAAAATTAGATGACTCTAAGGCCTAGATTCTATATGAAGAGATGGAATTCAGGAACTACATGATATTCACATATCATACACCATAAGAAAAATAGGATGAAAAGGATAGATAATCTCAAATATGGGTAATAAAATTTGATGGGAGGTGTTCTTCATTGGGGTTTGGAGTAGGGGTAGTTTAAATATCACCAGTTGGAGAATTCACCCCCTATCATATAACCTAGAGTTCAAGAATAGAAATAATATAGCTAAATATTAGGAATTGTTGTTAGGCATTGTTGCAGCAATAGAAAGAGGAGTAAAAAAGGTGATGTTGAACTGATAGTAAAGAAAGTCAAAGGCACTTTTTATTATAAAAATGGACAGACTCAAGCATTACAAAAATAGAGTTTGGGATGAAGTCAAAGGTTTTGAGGCTTTCTCCATTGAATTGATGCCCATAAAATAGAATTCCAAAGTAGATTCATTGGCTATCTCAGTATTCTTTTTGTTATCTCACCCATATTTAAGATAAACCATAAACAATTGATCCGATTCATAGGCCCAATATGGTAAACAATGTGAAAGTTTACAAAGTTCTTGATGATGATCTACAACTTAGAGCCTTTCTAGAAAATATAGAGGCATTCATGGAGCAGTACTTTGAAGGAAGTGAAAGCCATTGTAAGGAGTTCACTCTTGATAATAAGAAATATCTAATGCAAAGAGTAGTGCAACTCAAAGGTAACAAAATTCCTAAAGGTATGATGTCACTAAAAAAACTATTTGATAGTCTTGATGCCTATAATAAGAAAGAAAGAGTTGAAGGAAAAGAAACCATAAGAAACTATAAGAATATTAGTATAGGAGAGTTTTAGAACCCTAAGATGGTCAATATAGGTAAAGGTTGTACCCAAAAGGATGAGGTGAAGTTGATAGGACTGTTGATAAAATACCAAGATATTTTTTCTTAGTGCTATGATGACCTAAAATTTTTTATGAGTGATAGGTTTAAACATCATATTCCCCTTAAACTAAATGCAGCTCCATTTTTCCAAAAGAAACACAATTATAATCCTAAGGTCTCAGATGCTAAAGACAAGAATCATTTATCTAATTCATCATTCTACCTAGGTAGCCAATATAGCTTCATTATGCAAAAATAATGGAGAGATAAGAACTTACGTGGATTTTAGAAATTTAAACTAGGCCTTTCTCAAGGTTAATTATCCCTTACCTAATATGGATCACATTTTGAAAATGGTAGCCGGGTTGGAGATGAAGTCTACACTTGATGGTTTCTTAGGCTATAATCAAGTTGAAGTTGATGAAAGTGACCAACACAAGATCACATTTACTACACCACGGGGAACATTTTCCTACAACATAATTCCATTTGGGTTGATTAATATAGGAGATACCTTCCAAAAGGATATGGATCTATCATTCTGAGATTTCAAGAACAAGATCATTGTGATCTACCTAGATGACTTGACAAAATTTTCCAAGAAAAGAAAGGACCACTTTCATGATCTAGAAGTAATATTATAGAGGTGCTGATAACATGAGATCTCATTTAACCTAAAGAAATCAATTTTCTGTATAACTAAAGACAAACTATTGGGCCACATAGTGTCACAAGATGGAATCAAGATAGTTTCTAAAAGCATTAGGGCTATCCAGAAGCTAAGCTTACCATCAACTAGAATAGGGGTCGAGTCCTTCTTTGGTCATGTCAATCTTTTTAGAAGGTTTGTACCATCTTTCTATGAGATCACCAAACATATTGTGGATATGATGGAAGGTAACCGAAGTTTTAGATAGAATGAGTCTGGGGGACATAATTTTGAGGATATTAAGAAAGAGATAGCTAATGCACCAGTGATGACACATTGTTATACATTAAAAAAAACCATGTCAATAGTCTTATTCTAGGAGAAAAAATATAAAATGCAAGATCCCATCGCTTTCATGAGAACTCCCTTGAAGAATCATGAGTTAAATTACTCCTAATTATAAAAGTATGCCTTCGCAGTAGTAAAAGCTTTGAATCGAGTGGTAAATTTTATATCACATGTCATCTCAAGAGTTGCGATAATAAATTTAAGTGGACTAAATGGAACAAACTTAGCCTTTTTACTTGGTAGTCCAAAGTTCATTCACAAACCCAACACACTTAGATAATCTTATCAATGTTAAATTTCCATTAAGCAAATACATCAAATTTATTTACACAAACATATCTTTCCCCTTCTACACCAAGGCCAAGTCCATTTTCTATTCCTTTTGGTGTTGGTCATATGGTTGGATGCTTTGACATTCACTTACATCCTTCCTGATTGCTATTTTTCACTTTACTTAATTATAAAAAATACTCTCCTTGACTTAATTATGAAAAATACTCTCTTCTACTAAGAATAATGTGGCTAAAAATACATGTTGCCAAGTTTACCAAACACATTTGGGAGTAGTGCTGTGTAGCTTCCTTCTTCTGGAAATAATAGATATCCTTTGTAGGTCAAACTTGAAATATTTTGTATTAATTTATCACTTCAAATAATTAACATAGCCACATCAATCAAAGTTCAATTCAAGAACAATAAATTTTTTATAAAACATCTTAGTACCATAGAATTTCAATTTTCTAGTCTTAGGTGCTAAGCATATCAACCAAGAATCTTAATGTATGAGGCCATTTCCTTGAACAAGTCTACTCAACCAAAATTTTTAAACTATTGGATGATTTTCTCCATGATTTTGCCTCTGATTATTGCAATAGGTATAGGTATTGAGGTTCACCATATATTTGGTGCTTTAAGCAAAAGATGAAGCATAAACCTACAAGTATATTGATTATTATTGCCAGTCTTATTTTTATGAAAATATTTTTTACTTATAATATAAATTTCTCAATTGACATAATATTTGAGAATACCAAATATAAATTTTCCCATTCACATAATATTCTAACGTCTACTCGTTGTCATCAACAAGAACTGGCATGTTTACAAACAAATATGTGATTAGTTTTTTTTCGTAAATCTAACTAAATCAATCCTTATTTATAAGATATTTGGTGAACAATAGAAATTCTAACCAACAAAGACATAGTGCAAGTCGATGCCACTAGTGTTGTGATGTGAAGCCCAATGTTCACATGACTGTTTGTTTTCCCCATCTCTTTGTATTCGAAGAGCTTTGTATAAATGACTATGTGTAGTCTATGTATTGTGTGTATTATAGATTGGATCAATAAACTGATTCCTTGCTTGAGATTGGATGTAGGTAGTTAGCGAACCACTATAAAATCGTGTCTCTTATTTTGTTCTTATTTTTTTTTTTAATTTTGTTTCTCTACTTATTTTAAAATTCACAACTAAAATATTTACAAGCAAATGAGAATGGCCAACCCGACACAAAATTCCCCTCTTCAACTTCCCAAGCTATAGGAAGGAAATAAACTACACTTGTATTAAATTTACTTATTTATTTTATCATTTGTATTTAATAGAATTAATAATCTGACTTCCTTTTTAGTACACTATAAAAAGCAAGAAACTTCAAATTTATTTTAGATCACAAATAATGTCATGGATGAAACAAGCGTTAATCATGAACTTTCAGATGAACAAGCATTTAATATATAAGAATTTGTGTCTTGCACAGTATATGAAAATAAGTTGAATGCTTCTTAATGTGTGAAATCGACCTCATGTTGTGGTAACTGGACTAGTGATTCCTTGCCTTTTGGAGGGAAGCTTAACAACTATGACACCACTACGTGCACCCACCGCTAAAAGAAGTGCCTGATACACCTTATGTATATTGCCTTCCTCCGATGGATATAAACAACGCACCACTTTTTTGGTCTGTGAGGGCTATCACATAAAACACCAAAACTGCCATAGCTAAATGAACCAAATCCTTTGACTTAATCTTATATTCAGACTCATTGGAAGGCTTAATTCCATTAGCAGTGGCTAACGCATTAATGGTAGCAATCCCATAATGCACCTTGCCTGTGGAGGCATCCGTGAAGGTGTCTACCAGTGAAAGGAAGAAGCATGCTATTCCAAGAATACCCACAACCACCCCTACTAAATACTTATCTGCTGTTTTGCATTCTTCGTTCTTGGGAAGAAGATTAGAAAGAGCCTGAAATACGAACAAAAGTCCAGTAGGCAATATCTTTGCAAAATTTGATGCGGAAGACAATGTGCTATTGACAACACTTGAACTGGTCTTTGCTGTCTCTTTCGAAGAAATGGTAATTATGATTTCTTCATTGGGGCCTGATGGTCTCATTTTTTCTTAGATTTCTTCTTCTCTGGAGTCTTTCTCTAAACTTCAATTCCAGCGATTACAATAACAAGTCATTGACAGAAGTTGTAAATGAATTATATTTATACATCTAAACCATTATAAGATGAAAGTTAGAAGTTTAGATTAATACGTTTTCTCCTTGGATGTACTGCTGCACATTAATCTTATGATCATTGAATGTATTTTTTTTCTATTTACCTGATTTGAATATAAGGCAACAAAATTTCCAGCTAATTTTCCGGCTTTTTCTAATGAAAAGGTTGCTGTTGGATCTTCATGATTTCAATCTTTGGTTGCTCGTGATTGTTAAACAAAATCTATTGTTTTCCTTATCTGTACGATCTTGGTGTTTAGTCCTTAATCTATTTTAACTGTCTTGCAGTTGAAGAACATGTTTAGGTTGGTTGACAAATTCACAATAAGTTCTATGTTGTCACTTTACCAGTCGTTGTATAACTCTGAAAAAGTGAGAAACAACTTGTGGTGATGAAGGTACCTTGCATAACTGGCTTCTGCTTTTTCCATCAATACATAACTGTTAAGGCAGCCAAAAGCAGTCATTTATTAAACTTGTCAATCTGCAATCCCATGTGAATTTTACCGTAATCATAGGCCAGACCAAAATATTGCAGACGTTATAGAGGAATTGCTACAAGAAAATCATGACAGCGTGGCAGTATGCTCGACTCCATGTTTGGCAGCAATAGAAAGGAGCTATGAAAAGCCCGGGTTACAAGTTGTATAATGTGATTTAACTTGTTAGCCGGTTTCTTGCATGAATTCATTCCACGAGGAGGTCTAAATGTTTTTGAGGGTAAACATGTGATGCCATCTGTCCTGAGTATCTCATGAATTGAATTCGAAGCCAATATATATGACTCAATGTAGCTTTGAGGTTGGCGACGGCGTAAGAGATGGTGACAGGCTTCTGCGCAATGTCAGCACTGCTAGGCTGCCGTTGGGCTGCATGAAGGCCAGGATTGCTCGGCTGCCCACCATGCCTGTCGTGTTGGGGTTTAATTCTACATCTAAATGGTTAGAGTAACACTCTCTTATACGATACTTTTTTGCCGGGTACCCCTTGGAAGCATGCTATGGACTTGGGTTATCAAGTGTGGGTATCTTATGGAGTCCATATTGACAGAGTCCAAAACTTCACCAATTTTTTTGTCCTTTTTATCTTGTCAAAGTGAGTCATCTTCGTACTATTTTCATCATGGCCTCTGGTATGTCATGCCATCTTTGTTAGTTTTCTCTATTAGCCTTGGTCTCAAGACTTTTTTTTATCTTTGTTGACAAGAAGCTCCATGTGCTTGTTTTTCTAGTGTTTTTGGGTCTTCCTTTTTCATGTTGGCATTTTCTTCAAGTTATCCCTTCCTTGTTGGGGAAGCTTATTTGTGTTCTTGATTTTATATATCTTTTCATTTAAATCATAACCAGAGGTAAGTAAAACATAACCCAATATTATTTGATATATGTGACTTGATTTGCGATAAATTTAAAATAATGAACTATGCTATGCATTAAAGATAGAGGATATAATAAGTAATATGGATTATGTGGATCTGAGTAATGTAATGAGATAGGATATATGTTTAATTACTAGATACATGATGATTGATCTATTTCAAATATGGAAGATGTGGATTTAAATATGTGAAGGTTATTATGAGATGTTGCAATATGTTGATCTATTTTCTCTAAATATAGAGATTGATTTATATTATGATTTAATTGGATTATATGCATAACCTATCTTGGACTACTGATACTTTTACAAGTGTGCAGGTGGATAACCATGGACATTGCGGGGAACCATTGCTAAGGAATTATTGTGAGAACCCCTATGGAACCAAGGTCAACCCTAAGAAGGGAATGACCTCGTATGTAAAAGTGTTTTATTTGTAAATTATGTTCTGTAAATAATGTGAGATGTTATTTGTTATTTCCTTGTTGGCATGCCAAGTGTTGTGTTGTGATGTACTCCTTATGTGGTGTCACTTGACACTAGTGATGTGACATGGCATGTCATGTGGGGTGGGTTGAGTTAGTGTAACCTTGAGTGACCTATAAGTATCCCTAGGTGTGTTTTCTTGGTTAGGGAGCCTTGATGGTAGTCTCATCACTCATTTTCGTGAGTCATTTTGGAGTGGGCTTTTGGAGAGTTAAAATTGACCCCAAGGAGTAGTTTAGGCTGGTTTTGACTTGCCCCAAGGGTATACTATGGGGTTGGGGGTATTTCTAGGCCACATTGAGTGTTTTAAACTCAATTTCCATCCTTCAAAAATTCTTGGGAAGAGTGTGACGAATTTGGGGAAAGGGGAAAGTAACTTTTTCTCTTCTCAAAAAGTCTTGGGAAGGTCAGCCAATAGGACAGGCCTCTTCTCCTAGGAATTTTGGGGGATTGTGTTGGAGTCCAATTGAGAGGAGAGTATGGGGAACATTTGGGTTGTTCACCCACTCTCTACTTTAGAGACAAAGTTGGAGACTAAGGAAGGGGGATGGCTGGAGAGAGAGAGAGAAGAGGAGCTACATTTTGTGCAGGCTTGGAGGAGAGGTTGGTGCTTCAACCATTTCCATTTTTTTTTATGTATGTTGTTGTGTGTGCTCATGGACTGCAAGTTTTCCTTTCTCCGTGAAGTGATCAATGTTATTGTGAAGGTGGTTGTAGTGTTGTGAGAAATCTATTTGTACTGTTGGTGTTGTTTCTTTCTTGTTTTCTTCATGAGTTTGAAGGGTTGTAAAAAGGGTGTCCCTCACCCTCCTTATGGATTCATGAGTGATCAAATGTGATAAGCTAAAATGGGAGTAAGATGTGATTGTGTGGTCCTATGTTGTGAAATATGTGTTTTGAATGTATGTGCCTTATATGTCTTATATATTTTATTTCCTACCTTAGCATGGTTCCCCAAGCTCAGGGGTTGGCTAGGGCATATTGAAGGCCTCATGATGCCATATGGTAGGGTGGAGAGCACCCATGGTTATGCTATTTTTTTTTTATATATGCAGGTTTTGGGTGTGTTGGTATCTTTGAGGCAAGTTTAAGTTGAGGGTATTCCATGTTTTGCACCCCCTTGGAGAAATGTGTTTTGTGTGGAAGGAAAGACATGCTTCCTAGTTTTGTATCATAGAAAATATTGCAATAATGTATTATTGTTGTCCTTACAAACAAAAATGACATTGTGGAAATTCCATTTAAGTATTTCATTGATTTCATTTGTAACCTATTGTATGAGTAATGTAATTAGAAGAAGTCTATCTTTACTTATGTTGAAGCTTCAAAATATAATTTAAGCTAGTTATTCAACATTTTAGTAAGCTAAATTTTTTTTAAAAAAAGTTATGCAGCTTGGCCCTTGCCCAAGATATTTTGGGCATGACACAAGTTATCCCTTCCTTGTTGGGGAAGCTTATTTGTGTTGAAGCTAACTATAATTATCATGCTTGACCTTAGAAATGGGTTTGTGTCAAAGTGGATTGTCTCATTAACTCAAAAACATTCAATTGAAATTCAAATAGGAGGTCTTTGTCATACCCAAAATATGCTCTATTTAAATTTTTCAAAAATGTGCTTCTTTTGTCAATCTTTGAACCATAAATTTAATGATTGACCATTGGTTGTTCCAAGGGTTAAGTCTCATCTAAGGTTTGTTGACCCTTCACACACTCCTAATGCTTCTAAACTGGAGGAAAAATTAATGACACTAATTTGTCGGGGAAGTTTGTCCTATCTTCTAGTGCACCGATCACACCCTAAGAGCTCGCTCCTATGCAGAAGCAACATGTTGATTCAAACCCTTATTTGGAAATGAGAGGTAGTGTCATTTCCGTTAAAAAAAATCAAGTGGGTCAATTATATTCACGACATTCACGGCAAAGACTTCCAGGTTTTCAAAAAGGTAAAAATAACTTGATCATGTTTTGCCCTCTATCAACTAAATAGTCATGCCATGACATTGAGAAGAGGCATGTCTTTATTTTGTAATGCATTTTAATTTTTTTATATTATAATTTAACTATTTTATTATCTTATTTTCAAAATTGATATCAAATCCTCCAAATCCCAGACCCGATTTATTTTTCACCTCTTGATGTGACCCTCTAAATCCTCCAAAAAACCCCAACGAGACTCACAAAATGATTATTGGGTTGAAATTAGCTTAAAAGAAAGCCGCTATTTTTGAGCTAGTTGCTAGTTTGAAGACCTCCCAACATGACCATCATACGTTCATTGCCACAGACTTAGAAACAATGGTGACAAGTGTTGATGTAGTCACCAAACAAATAACTAATTGGAAAACTTATACAGATTCATGTTGTGATTATTCTTTTCATTTCTTGTCATATAATAAACTAAAATCAAAAGAAATAAGAAAACAACATATATGTAACCTCTTCATTGATCTCAAAACTAATGAAACTCTTCTGGTTAATTCAAAGAGGTTTCCTATAAATTGGTGTACTCACAAGGGCATCAAAATAATTACTTGGATGGTTGGCAGATGGTCTTTGACCAACCACCTTGTAATAATTATGTGGTGCCTTTATATTTTTTGAGAAAGCTATAATGCATGTTTATCCTCAATAAAACTCTCAATTTCTTTGATATGAGGGAGTTCTAATATAGAGGTGGAAGGTCTACCCAAGATAGAGCAGGAGCTTGTCGGGTAGACAATTGCCTAAATCAAGTACCAATAGCAGTTGTACACTCTATAAGAGCATTCCCTCAATCAATGAAATACCTTGAGAACCCTATACTAGAGAACCCTATACTAGAGCACTCTCTCAATTCATTTTCACATAATCTAAAAGAATCTACTCATACCAATGAGATATTTCATCTCATCATATCTTTCAAGAATTTGTTAGATACAAGCATTATGGAGCATCAAATTACAATAATCTTCATGTAAAAGTGCTTTCATGATTAATCTCCTTTATGTCTTGTTATGTCATGTTATCACATCAACCCTTGTGATCACATCCAAAGAGAATTTAATCAACAAGTTTGAGGTTTGATATTCAAAATTTTACTTTAGAGATTCTATTTCATTTACATTTCAATTCAATCTCAAGGTTAATCCAAAACTAATGTTTGACTTAAGAAAACCCCCATCAACCAACATTTTCTTTTCTTTGAATGTGCAAATCACATGATTGGTAGATATGGATTTAGAATCAGACTAAGAAGAAAAAGACCTATGGATTGAGATTTCTTTGATCCAAAATAGAAGGGTTTCCATTGCTCTACTTGACATTGACTTAAACACTTTTTGTCAAATTTTTTGGGGAAGGTTCTCAGTAGAATTGTGATCCTAGAAATGCAATTTACATCCACATCCACCCTTCTTGGGTCAAAGTCACCCACAAAACATTGACCTCCTTATTTCAGTCTATGTTTTAGACATAGGTTCCTCTCTCTATCTTCTCTTTCAAAACTTCCATCCCTAGTTTGCTTATCCATTTTGCAAACTCCCGCACATGTAAAAAATCCTCGATTTCTCACCTTTAGCCTAATAGATAGTATCCCACTCAGACCTTATGCATAGTTCATGTCAAGCTAAATAAGGAGTATTGAATTTACCTTGTGATAAATCTTTTGAGCCAAGTGAGTCCATTCTCCTTAATGTAATCAAGGGAAATAGGTCTATTTTCTTGTTTGCATGCATAAACCGGTGAACCCATTTTCCAACATTACACTTTACATTGCAGGAAAAGTCCCCAAGTACTCTAGTTTTAGACCCTTGGAAATCATTTCTACAGAAATCCATTCCAAAGGACAATTAACAATATTGAGACTAAATTCCACTCCAGAGCCCTTTAAAATGTAATTTATTGAAAGGTAGAAAATATTAAAAAAATAGACTTTTGAGATTTTCCACTATTAGCTCTTGACATACCAACCAAATTATCCTTGATCAAAATGGGATAAGTTCTCCCATTAATAATGTTTGAAAATCTTGGAAGTTAATTTATTCCATGTTATCTTGGCTCAATCAATCTCTTAGTCACGACCTTATTTTTACCACATTCTATATTTGTTGGAATCAACTTATCCAACTACAAGAGAAACATTTAGATTATAAACTCTAAGGTAAATATTTAGATTCAAAAAATTGTAGGATGTTACAAGATTTTAATGGAAATCATGGAGATAACTCAAGCTCTAATCTATTCTTTTACATAAAAATAAATTTCTATTCCTTAAACTCCAAAATCTCATTCCTTTGAGTTATTCAATCTTTCTATCCAACTTGTTGAAATTCTAGAGATTTTCAAGTATTAGAAGTGGCTTGAAGAACTATAATTTTATTTTCTCCCCTCATGTCTATCTACAAGAAAATCTCGCTAACTTTCTTTATCACATGTTATTGCAAAACATTTGGAATTGTAAATTTAAGTAGACTAAATAGAACAAACCCAACCTTTTTATTTAGCAGTTCAAAATTTGTTCGCAAGCCAAATTCGCTTCATATAATCTTCTCCATATTGAATTTCCTATTATAAAATACCTGAAATTTATTTATGCAACCCCTTCTTTCCCTTTCTACACCAAGGCCAAATTTATCTTTTATTGCTCTTTTGGGCTTGGCCCAATGCTTGGATGATTTGAAGTTCCTCTGAAAAATCTGCTTAGCCACAATTTTCAAACTATTGGATGATTTTCTCCATAATTTTGTTTTTAATTATTGCAATATTGGGTATGGGTATTGAGCCTCACTATATCTTTGATCGAGATGAAGATAAACCAATAAAGGATATTGATTATTTTTGTCTTACTTATTTTCAGTGATGATATACTATTTGCATTTAATAAAATTAACAATCTTATATCTTTGATGTTTTAAATCGAAATGAAGATAAACCAATAAAGAATATTGATTAATTTTGTCTTAGTTATTTTCAGAGATGAGATACTATTTGCATTTAATAGAATTAACAATCTGATTTCTTATTAGTATTCTGTAAAAAGCAAGAAACTTCAAATTTATTTTTGATTACAAATTATGTCTTGGATGATACAAGTGATAATCATGAACTTTTTTGTTGAACAAACATTTAATAATCATGAACTTTCTTGATGAACACACTTTTAATATATAAAAACTTGTGGCTTCCACGGTATATGAAAATAAGTTAAATGGTTCTCAATGTGTAAAACTTCACCTCATGTTGTGGTAACCGGACTAGTGATTCCTTGCCTTCTGGAGGGAAGCTTAAGAACTATGACACCACTAAGTGCACCCACCACGAAAAGAAGTGCCTCATACAACTTCTGTATATTGCCTTCCTCCGATGGATATAAACAATGCACCACTTTTTGGTCTGTGAGGGCTATCACACAAAACACCAAAACTGCCATAGCTGCATGAACCAAATCCTTTGACTTAATCTTATATTCAGACTCATTGGAAGGCTTAATTCCATTAGCAGTGGCTAACCCATTAATTGTAGCAATCCCATAATGGACCTTGCCTGTGGAGGCATCTGTGAAGGTGTCTATCAGTGAAAGGAAGAAACATACTATTCCAAGAATACCCACAACCACCCCTACTAAATACTTATCTTCTGTTTTGCATTCTTCATTGTTGGGTAGAAGATTAGAAAGAGCTTGAAACACGAACAGAAGTCCAGTGGGCAATATCTTTGCAAAATTTGATGCAGAAGACAATGTGCTATTGACAACACTTGAAGTGGTCTTTCCAGTCTCTTTGGAAGAAATGGTAATTTGGATTTCTTCATTGGGGCCTGATGGTTTCTTTTTTTCTATAACACTTGAAGTGGTCTTTGCAATCTCTTTCGAAGAAATGGTAATTTGGATTTCTTCATTGGGGCCTGATGGTTTCAATTTTTTTAGATTTCTTCTTCTCTGGATTCTTTCTCTAAACTGCAATTCCAGAGATTACAAAACAAGTCATTGACAGAAGTTGCAAATGAATTATATTTATACATCTAAGCCATTAGATTAACACGTTTTCTCCTTGGACGGACCGATGCACATTAATCTTATGAACATTGAATGTATTTTGTTACTAGTTACCTGAGTTGAACTTAAGGGAACAAAATTTCCAACTAATTTTTCCGGCTTTTTCTTCAGAAAAGGTTGCTGTTGGATCTTCATGACTTCAATCTTTGGTTGCTAGTGACTGTTAAACAACATCTTAAGAAAGGATGGCTTTTGGGTCTACGTGAATCTTCCCAGTGATTGCTATATAAAATCCATTTAACTGTCTTGTAGTTGAAGAACTCGTTTGGGGTGGCTGACAAATTAGCAATAAGTTCTATGCTGTATAAGGCGAGCTTTAAAGTAAGACCGTAAGAAACAACTTGTGCTGATCCAAAAACAGTCCATTATTTTAAAGTTGTCAATATGCAATCCCATGTGAATTCTCCCCTAACCATAGGCCAGAAAAAACTATCAATGACGTTATAGAAGAACTGCTACAAGAATTTCATGAACATGATAAGTGTGGCAGTAATGGAAACTATAAACAGCAGCGTGGCAGTATGTTTGGCAGCGATACAAAGCAACAATGAAAAGCCCGGGCCACAAGTTGTACCCAGGTGTATAATGTGATGTTAAATCCACTTTAGGGGAAAAGTCGACGAGTTTGTCTCAACTGTATCCTGAACTGGTTCTGCCACATTTAGCTGTATCTACTGGATTTAACTTGATAGCCGGTTTCTTGCATGAATTCATTCCACGACAAGACCTAATTTTTTTTTAACTGTAAAGTGACGTTCTTAGAAATCTGTCTTGAGTATCCCATGAATTGAATTCGAAGCCAATATATACGACTCAATATATCTTGATAAACCAGATATATTAGACTAACAAAGTCTACAGAGTTTTATACTTTTTCTTGACACAATGTATTTCAACTTGGATTTCTTGATTTATAAGATTTGAAGTTCTTTTAGAAATTATATATATATATATATATATATATATATATGGGTCCAGAAGTGATTTGAGACATTGAAGTCAAGGACAATGAAATTATCTCAAGATCGATTGAAATTGCAATTTGGTTAATATGGGTTCTACGTTTTAAAAAACACAAAAGGGAAATACGATAAACTGTCTCTGCTAGAGTTTTTTTTTTTCGACATACTTTGGTTTGTCACTGTTGTCCTACCTTGCATCATACTGCATTAACTGCAGGAGCTTTAGTTTTAGAATGGTCTTGGCTAGCTTCAACCAAGAACTTGCTACTGGTTTTGATGGTTTGATGTCTAACGGCAATGTTTGCTCTAAACAAGTGCCCTTAGAAATTTGTTTTGAAAGTATTTCATGAGTTATGCCTTCTCATACCCCCATAGATGTGGTTTAATCTATTCTAAAATTTAATTATGCATGTCAATGGTTAGAGTAGCACACTCTTATAAGATATTTTGTTTCAAGGTTCCCCTTTGAAAGCATGCCATAGGATTTTGTTGCCAAATCGCCAGGCCCCTCATGGAGTCTGTCTTGATAGAGTCCAAAACCTCACCCAATATTTTTTTATTTTCTGTTTCATCAAGGTTAGTCATATTTAGGCTATTTTTCTTGCACAGATTGTGATATGTCATGTTGAATCTCTGTTTGTTTTCTAGTCTTGGTCTTGAAACTTTTCTATCTCCAATGACAAGAAGCTTTGTGTGCTTGTTTGACTAGAGGTTTTAGGTCTTCCTATGCCATGTTCGCATTTTCTTCCAACTATTGCTTTCTCATTGAGAAATGTTATTTGCATCAAAGCTAACAATTTTATCTTAATTGATCTTAGAAATGTATTTACATCAAATAGATTTTGTCTCATGTCCTCAAAGACATGATTGATATGTTGATAGGAGGTCTTTGTTACATCAAGTTGGAGTTCTATCTTGATTTACCAAATATGTGCTTCTTGTGTCAATCTTTGGTTCATAAAATTATGACTTACTAATTGGTTGCTTCAAGGGTTCATGGTACTTTGCATGCTACTAAGACTTCAAAACTAGGGAAAAAATGGATGATAATGACTTGTAGGAGGAAGTCTGCCATATGTAGTACAATGCCTAAGAAATCTCCAACAACATCCTCCTATTTGAACACCTTACTAGACCCAACTTTGCTTATCCAGGTTCTTAGTAGCACATTTCATGAGGCTCTCACAATATTTTTGGATGCATGGAAGAATGTAAGATTATTCTAGAAAAATGAAGGAATGGTATTTTTTAATTTTTAAAAGGCTTCAGGCTTCTTTTAGAATCGACGCTCATCTTTAGAGTACAAGGCTGGTATGCAAGACTTTAAATCAAAAATTTTCTCCAATGGAATGTGTGAGGTCTCA
The DNA here is from genome assembly GCA_027943335.1 of Chamaecyparis obtusa. Lineage (NCBI taxonomy): Eukaryota > Viridiplantae > Streptophyta > Pinopsida > Cupressales > Cupressaceae > Chamaecyparis > Chamaecyparis obtusa. The sequence goes on along the minus strand of BSBK01008369.1, from coordinate 119,738 downwards.
TTCACCTCATCAAGAGTATTCCATGCAAGATACTCAACAAAATTAAATCCTAGTGTTAATGTATAATGTCTTTAGGAAATTAATAATTAGTTTTTGCCTCCAATCAGGAGGCTAGTCATGGAGTGGTTCTTATCCTTCTTGCATCATGGTGGAATTCTTATGTGATTGACCATGGGATAAATCCTACTCAATGGCTTGTTTGGATCCTCATGTCAATCTATAATCATTTTATTGGGATCATTGTTGTTTATGCTCCAAATGATGTTGTGCAATGGATTATGGATTCAATGCCTCTTGGGCCACTTGGGCTTTGTACCATAAAATGTAAAAAAGTGAATATTAAGGAATAAACATAGAAAGAATACTCAAGATTAATTTTTTTTAATCATTTTTCTTGATTCACCACCATTCCAATCACAATCTTATAGATTTGAGTTTAGTGAAATATCTTGTACAGGGTCAAAATTGGTTGGACTCAATCCTGTGAGTTTATTTTCCAATTGATGGCCTCTTAACTCATCTTTCTTACCAAAGAGGCTTCCCAAGGTGGTCCCTAGTCCATTTGGTGTAAAATGAAGATTTAATGTGAAAAAAAGTGAGGAGAAATTGACATACACAAAATCGTGGAGGCTTCATCACATTTATTAATTCACTTTGCTTGTTATTTATCATGGCATGGTCTAGTTTTAAGTCCCATTACAATATTATGATATCCATGTATTTTCATACATATTATCATCAAGTAGATTTCCACTTCAAATAGTTATATGTTGTTAAAATAGGAAATATAGATTCATATGTGAGAGAAAAATAAGATTATGAAGAAAAAGAAAAGTGTGAGAGAGATGACACACAAGATACTCCCTTTCTAGCTGTCTCAAAAAATATCCCCCAAATATTATAGGTTTGGCGGTTTATAATTAGTGCATTTACATAATGTTTTATTAGATTCCAATTTCTTTGTGGACCTTAAATGATTAAAATAAAGTATTATGGTAAAAAATAAATATGATACAAAATGTTAAAAAAATAACCTTGTAGTTGTGTGAACTTTTCAATACTTTTACAATGTTTTTGTTTCATGAAAAATGGAGTTTAGGGGTAAAAGATTTGTCTTATTGAATCTAGAAAAAGTGTAGAAAATTTAATCACATTTGATATAAAATGGAATAATTTTTTTACAAGATCGTTGTGTGCTTATTTTGAGATTCTTTGAAGTACTGAATTGCAAAACTCCAATACACGAGGTAAAAGTTATGGACTTTTAAAGAAGTTGATGAATATGTCTATAAGAAATGATACATGCTTACTTATTATTTGATTTCCACAAAATATGTTAATTGTATCAATAAATAAGAGATACCATGGTTTCGCAAAACTTGGAACATAACCCAAAAATCATTTGTCCTTAGTAATGAGTAAAAGATAGATTTATGAAGCAAAAAGAAAACAACTTGAGTAAAAATTCAAAATTTTAACTTTAATTTTTATGGTTTCCTCTAATTTCTAATTTTGATGAAGTAAAGTCAAAATTGATTTAGTTGACACATTCTAGATGATCTAGAAATTCTGAAAAAGTCTCCAATATTACTAAAAAGTTGTAATCATCTCTCTCTCTCTCTCTCTCTCTCTCTCTCACACACACACACACACACACACACACACACACACACACACACATACACAAGCCCGATTAATTAGATGTTTATTTTTCTTTAAATTATACTAATTATATAGCTCATAAAATTATTGAGGTGAAGAGTGTACTAGGTTTGTGAGAAAAATATTAGCTATCTGTTAGTCTCAAATCTCTAAAACATCAGATTAAAAAATGAAGTATTCTAGACAATATGTCTTTAATACCATTTAAGACTCTATGAGTCCTGAGAATTGATCTAGGACTTGATGTTGACCATAAATCAAATTAGCTTGTATTTTCCCTCGATATATCTTTTCATTATATAGTTCTATTTATGGATACAAATTCTTGGATCAAAATCAATGGTTTCCTTTATCGCCAATTTCTCCTTTAAAAGCCCATCTACCAAGGTTATCCCCTTGATGTATTCCACTCTTTCCTTATAGTTGATGTACTTGGCTACATTTTTTAGCATGCTCAAGATAATAATCCTATTAAAGGAATCTCTCTTCTTAGTAATGGTAAGAAAACATTGCAAATGATAATTAATTTCATAAAATATTTTTTGAACAAGTGAAAGAATTGGATCTAGCTTGGAGTGTTTTTTGTGTTGTATTAGGTTCCAAAGCAGTTATGCATGAAACTAAGCCTTTAATGACTTTCCATGATTTTGAATCACAATAGATCCCCATGGAATAAAAAGAGGTGAATAATTACACAATTATTGGATACCTTGACATTCTATTTTGGTATTTGTGGATCAGTTAAGTATACATGGATATAGTACTTAAGAACATGATGGAAAAAATTTACTATCATGGACTAACCACTTGTTATTTCTGATGTGAAGTATCTAAGTGGCAAGAAAATACTCTTATTGCACTATATCCATGTCTCACCTTTCAGCTAGTTACCTTCTAAAACCTACTATAATTAGATTTAACACAGCCTATCAAAATGTTCTTTCAGAGAAAATGGGTAACACAAAATATGTAAGCACTACATCTTAGCTACATTGTATTCTCCAAAAATATAAATCGAGTTTTGATGTCATTAATTCATATACTCATGGTGTTTCCATGATGACAAGATCATTAGAAAAGGAACTTAAATAGAACGTTGCTTGGAAACAATTGGTTCAATTTCACATAAAATATGTTAGTGTGGGAAACTCATAGAACACAATCCATTAGAATGATAATATTATTTAGACTTGATTCTTCCAAAAAAAAAAGGATATTTATGATCCAAATCAATAATTTCAAGGATAATACTGGGCATACAAATTTCACTTCAAATGAAGTACATACAGTTTAAAAAGTTCAAAATGAGATACATATCACTACTAAAACTATTTCACTATCTTCCAATTGGAGAGATTATACATTTTTGTAAAATGTCAATAGCTACACATCCATTGGAATTCAAAACAAACAGTTGGATGTAGAAAACTAACCAACACAAATAGAGAACTTTGGAAGATATATTTAATTTGGTAACCCTAACTTGGTGGATCATACCTTTTAGCCTTGTTGCCCCCATTTTTAGCAAGTATGGAAAAATGATCTAAGTCAAAATTTTCAACCCTCCAAAGCTTTTTGTCTTAGTTATTTTCAGTTTTTCAAGATTTGAGGATTTAAGTGTCTTTTCAAAATTGTCTTTGGAGTCCATGGTTCCAAGTGGAACCATATTTCCATTTTTCCTCTTTGTCTTTTAGGCTAGTCTCATTCTTAGTCTTTCAAGCCCAGGTATTATATTCTTTGAAAAGTCAAACTTTGACATCAATAAACACTTCAAGCACCCCCTTTAGAACCCAAAGTGATGGATGGAAGAAAATAAAAAGTAAAGGAAAATGAAAAAGTCCATCAAAGAATGTCCATTTGGGAAAGAAATAAGGTTTCAGAACAATTGTCAGAATTCAAGCATCCAACTAGAACCAAGTGAAGAGGTGGATTACTCATAGAAGAAAAAATAATAGAAGGAAGGTTTTATTTTTAAACAATCATCAGGTTTCGAAAGGAAAATAGGAATAAAGAAGAGTCAAAGTAGAATAATGGGAAGTGTTCGAGTCAATAATATGGAACCAAACCATAAGTTATTGAACAGTTGTTGGGGTCGGAAAGATAAAACAAAACTTCAGAATAAAAAAGGAAGCTGACTTGTACAAGAGTTCCAATATTAGGGTCAGAGTCTAAAAGAATAATAAGAATAAGTAATTTGAAAGTGACGCCATAGGGAAGTCATTAAGTTGAAAAGGTAGGAAGAATTAAGTGTTCCAGAAGCATTTTTAGAACCTGAAGCTTGGGTCAGAATAAGTTAGCAAATAAGATTCATAAGTGTTCCCAAATGAACCAAGAAGAAGACAAACAAATAAATACCATCCAAAAGTACCATCAGAGTTTGAAATTCAAAATAGATCAAGGAGAAAAGAAAAGAGAAATGACGTGGCACTTCCATTCATCACTGGCATTTTTGAAAGCAATGAAAGATAACAAAATAAAAAACAAGGTGACATGCTTGACATTCAAAAAATAAGTAATAATTGATGGTGAAAAGATAGGCATTAATTGCATCATAGGGGTAATCAATTTTCTATTATTAAAGACGTAAAATATTTTTTTTGTGATAATTTAAAAAATATTGAAGCTGTATACAGAGTTGGAGCTAGGGCATCAATATTTTATGTTCATAATTTATGACAAATAAATTATAGTGAGTTAATCCTTCACTCCTAAAGCTGTGTTTTAGATTAATTTACTATTGAAGAGAGTAAAAACCATTATTATCATCAGTAATCATGAAGCATATATATATTGGCTACGATCATTTGAATGGTTTAGAATACTCTTGGAAAGAAATAGGAGATACAAAATTGACACACATAAATTTTACTGAGTTCTCAGACAAAATCAGGTGGGAACCTAAACATGCAATTACACACAAACTAGTTGAAAGTGGTTTTCTTCAAGCTTTTAGATGTTTGGTTTCTATCCAGTGTTTTGATTTAGTAATGGAATGTATTACATAGTATAACAAGGACACTAGAGAAATCAAAACTCAATATGAAAGGGTGCTTATTTCATTGGACATGGACACAATTAAAAACTATTTTAGAATACCTATCAAGGAAGCTTATGCGAATTGGGATTTTGCCTTATCACAGTCCACCTTTAGTGAAAATAAAACCTATTATATAAATATAATCACTAAGGATTGGTTCCATCCATAGAGAGCACAATAATAAAAACTACCAAAAACCATTAACAACACCAACATCAAAGGCAAGATTGAAGATGTTATTTTGTTCTTGAACAAGTTATGGAGGAATGAAGAATGAAATGGCTTGGACGAGTGGATGTTCTTCTTTGTCCAAATGATTTGTTTGGAGTCTAGGTTCTTAGACTGGGAAAAAATAATCAGTGACTATAGTTGCGATTAGTTAAGATATTCCCACTTAACCAAAGCTTCTATATGTCAGCCTATTTTATTTATGCCTTAGCTTGAACACATGCATGGCCTAGTTTAGATTATGTGGAAGAATTTGAGGAAGATGTTTAAATTTATGATTTCTATCCCTGTTTGCAGCTATAGAATAGTTTTTCCAAGTTTTAGAGAGTGAACAATGCATTTACCATGAAACCGGTGAGAAAATTGAAAGGTTTCCTAGAGAGAAGGATTTCACCAAAAGCTACTACTCTAATAAAGAATTTCAACAACTTCTTTATTTAGTTTTTAAATTGCACTTATATCAAAAAAGGTGGTTTCATTGATTTTCCTTGGAAACTACCAAGGTATGTAGACAACAAGATAATTATGGTTGAGCTTTGAAAATTGTATGCACCCTAAAATGGTCACCTAGACTTTGGGCCCCATTTATTTGATTTATTTATCCTGAATCAATTTTATCAATAATCAATATTTTCAACAATATCAATCTCTTGATCAAGTCTTAATTTTGATCATATATTGGATTTTTATCCTATGGGCTAATCATTTATCCTAAGTCTTTATTTGATTAAAAGGAATATTTCCTCCCCTTTTGATTAAATAAAAAGCCCCACTTTTCCTCTTATCCTAAGTTGCACAAATAAAGCATTATTCCTATTTCACAAAAAGGAAAAAAGTACTTTTTGTCTCACATGAGGCTTAAAAGTCAACACTTTACTCTCATTGGAGGATACTTGTGCACATGGATTGCTCCTCTTTCAACCTCCACCGCCGATTAAGACTTTTTGCCTCTTAATCTCCATGGCCCATTCCTTTGCATTTCTTATAAAAGGAGAGCTCTCTCCTTCATTTGCATATCCATCTCTTTTATGCTAATGTTATGCTGCAGGTTTTCTAGATACATTTGGAGCTTTTGAAGACATTGAAGATTTGTTGCTTTCATCATTTAGTTGCATATTTGCTTTCTTAGTTGCATGATAATGGCATTCTTAGTATAGATTTCCTTTTATGCAATAGATTTAACTCACATAGCTTAATAGGAAGGCTTGGTAAAAGTTGTTCTTTCCTTTCATAGCATAGTTTGTACTTTCACTTCATAGATTAGATTGCATTTCCATTTCTAGTTGCATTCATTTTAATATAGCTTGCATTGCATTGCATATTTGATTCTTGGAGATATTGGCATTGTTTCCCTTGTCTTCGCTTGAATCTCTCATTGTGTGGTTGACTAGCAAGGTCATGAGTTCATAGCTCTAGCTGAGAGCAATTTTCAATCTTGCAACTCCATACATAAAGAGCTATGGATCGATTTGTGAGGGCTCATTCTTGAGTTACCTTGCATGTAAGGATTCATAGAAGTGCACTACTTTAGTGTGTACAAAAATAATATTGTAAAGTAAATAGATTACTTGGAGAGAAGCATAAGGAAAGCATCCCATTCCCTATCTCACTAGGGAATTAAACCTATTATACATCTTCTAATGCCATAAATATGACAAAGGTTACTAGAAAGTATGACATGGAGAATTACAAGCTTCTTAGGCACCATTTTGATCCTTATGATTATGTTAAAAATAATTTGCAATTGGAGCTTTCCAACTACCATTTCCCTTATATATAAGATTTTTGGGCTGATTGTATTGATGACCTAGAGCTAAGGATGAGGGATTGGTCACATTTGAGCATCGGTCAAATCAAGTCTTTCAACTTTAATTTTGATGTAAAGGTAATTGATAAGGATGGGTTGGATGTAGTAGACCCAAGATATTAAACCAAGGTGCAAGGGACCCCATTAGATCCCATCCATTGGGAGGCACCAGAGATGGATGACATGGATGTGAGGAATGCTCCTATCCTTAGGAGAACCATAACTAGTTGGAAAAAGAAATGGAAGGAGATCAGAATACAAAAACTTTAGGCACCTCATCTACCACTCAAATATCAATTGTACCAATTGTACATGTAACTACTATCCCTACTACTAATGTAATTGATTTATTTATAACATTAGGAGGAGGAAATGATGGAGAGCATATAGAGAAATATGTTGAGATCCTTCCCACTTGTAGAGGAGGATAAATCCCTAATATTGATTCCACTATGGATGATGATCCACCAAAAAAACTAGATGATACCCAACCTGGATAAATATAGACTAATCGACCTAGACATAATTAGGAAAATCAAAAATCTCAAAGGGATAAGGGTGGTATAGGAACATAAGTTTCTACATAGTCAAAAGTGAATAAAGTCAAAGTATTTACATTGGATGCCCAACAACAGGTGGGAAAATAAAGGAATTTCTCATTATCGATAAGCACTACTACCCATCTTGTGAACATATTACTCACATTCTCACCATATGATTTGATGTCTATGTCCAAGGTGTTGGAAACCCGTAATTGGTTGAAAGGAACCATTGAAAAAAAGATAAAGAGGAAAGAGGAGGCTTTTCTTTCGAAAGATTCTATCTCACAAATTTTACAACATACACCCCCACCATAAAAAAATAAGAAAATGAAGACTTCTACTGGATTTTTTGAACATGATCAAATAGGGAATGTTGTTTTAGAAACTTAGAAAACCAACAATGAGTAAGGAAATGGACTTTAGTGTACTACATGGTGGATATTGGAAACCCAAATTGGGCTTAGCTGATCACAAGCCTAGTCTATTGTATTTATAACCAAACTTACATTAAATGGACAAAAGACTCTAGATCAAAGTTAGCTCCATAATTAATTATGGATAGGTGAGGAACAGTTTGTAGATTGTTCTAGATACATGTAGGTGAGTGTAAGATCATTCTGGATGCTTCTGGTCTGTGCCGACAGTACCGGCTGTAGATAATTAATTTATCTTCTAACATCCCCCCATAAATTAATTATCTAGTTATTTTCAATATCCCCCCATAATCTAGAAATAATGGGTCCTAGCTTGTAGCCTTTTTAGGTACCCATTTACAAAAAATTTTTTTGGTTCCCCTTACCACTATCACTTTGGGAAATTCGTTCCCCGTGTCATTAGCACTTTGGGTTTTTAACTGGTTCACCCATAACCATTTGGGATTTTCCCAACTAATACAATGCTACATTTTCTTTAGGTTTTTCACCCAAACAAGTGGTTTGGCTTACCACAAACCTCACTCAAGAAAGTGGTTTAAGGATGACCACAAACCTCTCAACAAGTGGTATTAGATTATCAAGCACACACTGGTTCCAATGACAACAAATCATCATTATGAGGAAACTATCATTTGTCTGAGCTTTTCTTCTTTTGTACCTGCAACAAAATTGATTATTGAGTCCATATAAAAAGGAATCCATCTACTGAGATACATGGGTACCAAGCCGTTGTACTCACTAGTTGTATAGGAATTCCTTTCAAATACATGGTTCATCAATATGTTAAACCAAAAACTTCAAGGGTGTTCGGTATAACCAATAATGCACCCCTTACAATAAATCAGGTACAATACATTCTTCAATTTCATGATTGTACACTATTTGGGATTGGCCTTTTTTCAAGAGCCTCCCAAATACTATCAATATCTTTACAAAATTAATAACAATAATTTCTTGAGGGGTTATTGAGGTTTCTCAACAATCTTCTTCAAGACCAACACATTCTACCACTTCAACATTCACATACTTTTCTTGATAAACTTCAACCAACCAAAAAGCCAACAGCATTTAGCATGGCATCTCACCTCCAAATCTAGAATATTTTTACTTGATGCAATTAATTGATGCAACTTCCTTTTAGTAAACACTAGTTTATCTTAATCGACATCTTTACTATTGACTATTGTTAGGCAGCTCCAGAATAAAAAAACTTTAACGTCCTATGCAACGATCTTTATTTTCTACACCAGTGACTCCTTAACCTATAGATCAAAAATTCCAAAGCATATATTTTATCTTTCAATCATTTCTTTAGAGAACAAGGAATAGAATTTACATACTAATTTCAAACTTGGGAAAAATTCTTCTATTCACCAAATCTGCCTCGAATCTCCATCTAATCTATGATTGAACAAACTTCTCTTCTTTGGTAAATTTTAGCGGCTATACTCTCTTTGGATCTCTAGTTGAGATAGTGGCTTCCAGCGATGATATCCATTATCACATACTAGGAGCCAACAAAAAAAGCTGAGAAACAAAGAAATATGCTAGTTACAAATTAGAAAATACACCACTCCTACCCCTTCTAAAGATGTATCTCCCTTCTCCCATACACCTAGCTCTTTGCAGACATTACCTAACCCCCATCATCTGAATCATAAAATAGAGGCCATAGAAAATTCCCTGTACAAAATGCCACTGTGCAAGATATATTCTAAGAATCCCTAGGGAAGAATAGGTGTTCCCTCCTGGTGCATGCTGTGAGGGCCTCCGGATAATATTATCACCGACGGCTTTGCCTTTGTGACTCTAGATGGAGGACAAGTACCAGGTATACAAATGGAGCATATAGACATTTGCAAAATGCGCCAAGTTATGAGATGGGAGTACTGCAAGCAGAAATCCATGACCAAGACCACATTTGATGAGGTGCTAGCTATACTCTCTACTTAGCCATGGCCACCCAACAAATTCACAACAAATCCTCTCCAGTCTCTTGGACCATCAACTCTGATACTATATTAGAAACCCAAATTGGGCTCAGCTGATCACATGCCCAGTCTATTGTATTTATAAACAAACTTACATTAAATGGACATAAGAATTTAGATCAAAGCTAGCTGCAAAATTAATTATGGACAGGTGAGGAGCAGTTTTCAGATAGGTCTACATAAGTTTCAGCAAGTGCAAGATCATTTTTGATGCTTCTGGTATGTGCCGACAGTACCGACTACAGATAGTTAATTTATCTTCTAACATCCCCCATAAATTAATTATCTAATTATTTTCAATATCCCCCCATACTCTAGAAATGATGGGTCCTGTCTTGTAGCCTTTTTAGGTACCCATTTACAACAAATTTTTTTGGTTCCCCTTACTACTATCAATTTGGGAAATTTTTCCCCGTGTCATTAGCACTTTGGGTTTTTAACCAGTTCAGCCATAACAGTGGATGATTTTAATATAACTATAATTGACACCAATGATCCTGAGTACAATAAAGACATTGGCCTGTGGCAGTCTTTCAACAACTTGGCTATAGAAAACAAACACGGACAAAGAGAAACTCAAAGTGATGGTTCAATTACTATCAGAAAGCTTGAGGTCCTTATTGACTCCCCTTCTCAATTGGCTTCATCTTCCTCTGATTTGGTCCTAGATCCCACATCTGATCAAAGAAAATGATTGATCAACCAGTTGCAAGAAGATAGCACTCTTGGGAAAAATACTAGGGAATAGATTACTACTCTAAAAGCAAGAGGGATCCCACTCATTGAAAATATTGGTGCGTCATACTTCACCCTAATACAAGAAAATAATGTAGTACTGGAAGAGGTAAGTGTTGGAAGTGATGATAGTTCTGAGAGAGGGGGGTGAATTAGGACTATATATTTTACCTTATAAATTCTGATTAAACTTCTATTACACAGTGCAAAATTTTCAAATCAATAGAGCAGAATGATTAAATAACAAAGCACAAGATAACACTGGATTTTTTGCCGAGTGGGAAACCCTCAAAACCTTACGGTTTCGTCACAAGGAGAAAAACCACTCTTAATCTAAACCTGTCTTTTTATTTCTCAAATCTTTCTTACATCAGCAGCTTCTACTGCTTTTCTTAACATATGTCTTTTACACTTCAAAACCTCATAGTTTATATATGTAACTGTATGCATGAAAAGATCATACAAATTGCATATAAAACTGTATATGATGATATCTTTTAATACAAATGTTCTCACTCAAAAATGATATTCCTTTTTCCCGCACTTTAACACTGTCTCACTCCACTTTTTAAAGTAAGGAGATTTTTACAACTTTTCAAAACAATAAACTAGTTCTAGACTGGTTTGAATAACTTCTTCCATAACTAAAAACCAACCACTGAGTTCAAACAGATAATGCTCAACTGAAAATAGTTGTTCACATTATGAGTTGAACTCATAATGTATCTATGCCAGGTGTGTAAACTGTTATTAGAAACCAAAAATAGTTTTCACAAAATTAAACAACTTTTAACCACTCTCGTATGCATAACACTGATTTCCCTGAACCCATAACCGAAACTGAAACATGATGCTCCCAATAATGTTAACAGTTTAACACATAACTATTTGTGTTTGAACATGTCAACTGAAGCTATGTACCAAACAAAAATCATTTCATAACTATCCTCAAATATATTCATTAGAAAATGAATGAGGGTTTTTTAAAAAAAAAATATTTCAAAACTGAACAACCGTATAATGGAATGAGAAGTGCATAAAAACAAAATTCATCTCAAAAACCTTTGATGTAAAACTGAAATAGTATTTCAAACCTCAAAATGCTTTTTACTCAGTTCACAACATGACTGCAAAGTCATGATAAAACTTCTTTGCATATTTACAACATTTTATGCAAAATCAAATGCATCGATATATACACACCCATATTTCAACACTTCACAGTATCTACAGAAACCCATAATGTAACATTTGTTGAATAGTACTTTAACAAAAAAACATACTTAACATGCAGAGATAATTCTTTTCTTCAGCATTCCTTTCCTTTTAAAAAAATTTGAATTCGAAGCATACCTGTGAAGCTTCAAAAGAAAATGTAGATAATGAGTTCTGTGCTCTGAAGCATACCGTTGCAAGGCTTTAACAACAAATGTCATGAATACTCCAAGCTCCATCAAGCTCACCAATGCCACAGACAAAGAATCAGGAAAATGCCAACAAAACTTATATCAACAGAATCTGTATGCATTACTCTGTAACATAGTAAAAACCCAAAACAAATGAATGAAGCAACCTTTACTAAACAGGGTTGAAGAAAAATGTCATGGTGGCGGCTGAAGATTAGGGTAAACCAAAAAATGATATTTGTCGAAGAGAAGCTTTGTAAAGAAGTGCATAATTAAACAAACATAATGATAACCTCAGATCTGCCATGGATAAAATGCCACGTGAATAGCATAATGACCACGCATTGACACCATAGTCAACATCAAACAAAAGAATGATAACCCATAGTTAAATATAACCCGCATCAAAGATAATCAAAATAAAATAATATCTTATGCATTGTGTCGAAGTCAACATTGCCAGCTGAGAAATGACAAGGCATCAAGGACAAACTAGCACCATTAACAGTAAGAATATCTAAAGAAGAGGATGTTGTCTATAGGAATAATATGAGGTTAATTAAAGATATAGTAGATTTGACTATTTCCACTGTTGTAAGCTTAAAATTTTTGAAATTAGAGGATCAATCCATAAAGAAGTGGATTTTTAGTATAGGCTATAAGCTTGAGTGTATAGCAGTGAGCGTTAAGAATATGAGGAAACAAATGGAAGAAGCTAAGTAAATGATTTAACAATGTCAAACCTATTTCCAGGATAGTGGATGCGATCTCCAACAAAAATATCAGTCTTGGGCTGTGATAATGGATACACTGAAAAATCAATACTTGTAGAATATTGATAATGTCACTACTCTTGAAAAATTTAATATGGTAGAACATAATAAAGTGATAAGAATAAATACTATTATGATTTGGTGTGACAACCGTCATTTGACCTTCCTCGCTAAAGACAAAGAAGTCAGGGAACAAACCATCTACCAGACTATTTGTAATTTTTTTTTCAAGTACCTAAGATTGATAATATTGCTGATGGAGAAGACGCCATGCAGACCTATCAACAAGCATAGAAGCCCAAAATAAGGTGGAAGGAGTAGAAACAACAACAAGAGGTGGAGATACTACAATACCTTGTAATGATAAACTAGTTTATTTTCCTATATTTATCTTTGGTTGTTAAAACTTTAATGAGTCTAGATGTTTATTATGGGAATTTTAATGAATAGTTTCTTGTAACCATCTCTCAGGAGACCAAAAGACTATATATTTTAATTTAAAACTCAATGCGAAGGATTGACAATTTTTGGTTTGAATTCCCCTTTTTTCTTCGACAATCGAGTGTGACTCACATTTAAATTAATGTTGTTGTTCATTTAGATTTATTTTTCTCTGTTAATGGATGAGTGAAGAAGAACGAAGTGAATAGATTGAGTTGTAGATGTTTAACTATATGTTGAAATTCATAATTTGAATGTGTTCTTTGAGGCATTATTTACTCTGTTCTTATTTATTTAAATTTTTTACTAGATCTCATTTCTATAATTTGTAGTCAATGTCTAATTTTCATCTTTGAGTGAAAATAAGTGTTCGTGGTGTCATTTATATATCTGAAAATACCCGAAAATTGCTTTAGCATTTCTATGATATTTCATGGTGATGAGTATTTATTAAGGCCTTTTTATGCTTTCTACTTAAAATAAAACTCGCATCAATTTTCTTAAAAATAAAAACATATTCATTGCATATAGATATCATAAGGGAGCTATACCTTTCAATTCAGAGATCAAACTACTTAAATAGTTTGTTCAAATATTACTAAACAGAGCAATTTATAGGGTTTGAGTCATTTTATTTAAGAAGCCAATATGTTAACCAACATATTTTTTGTGACTCTACTAGGGATACAAATGGTCATTTAAGACTGGTTTCCTAGAAATGAGATAATAATGGCACTCCTCACAAAAATATTTTTTCCTATATGACAACCAAAACTAGGATTTCAAGGTGAGAAAGAAGATATCATTGGACAATTAAACATACTTTCTTGGTGATCACGAAGAAATGTTGAAGATTATTGAAGAGAAAGTAAGGTATTAGAGAGAGAAGAGGAATTGGTAGAACCTAAGGCTACTATTGTTGAGACAATAAAAAAGTCCTAAATGTATCTTGGAATCAAGAACCAATTCATGTTCTTGAAAATAGAAGAGGTCAGGAATAACCAAGAAATTAGTAAAATGGTTATGCTACCAAAAAAGAAGGTTAGAGTCAAAGAGATATACCAGAAGTGGGAAGGAAAAAGGGGTTATAGAACTAGTTTTGAAAGCCCTCCAATATTATAACTTTTCACATAGCCTCCCTCTTTGTAGGAGTAGGCCCTAACTCTTTGTTTGGTCCTAACTCTTCATGGGGTTACTCTTCCTACAAAGGTTAATTTCACATGGTTTCCTTTCAATTTACAAAGAAAAATGGCTCAACCTGTGTCATGGACAACCACGATTGATCTATTAGACCTAGGAGCACTGCATCATTTACCCAAAGGGCCGTGGAATAAATTACCAAGATTCTCAGGGAATATAAATGTATCTATTGATGAACACATTGCATCCTTTTCTCTGCATGTGGTGTATTGGAAGTACAACATGAAGATGTCACTATTAGGATGTTTGTGGAATCCCTGGTGGAAGGAGTAGTAGAATATTGGCTCCATCACTTGGTCCTTGTCTCAATTACAAATTAGGATACTATCAGGACATAATTCAAGTCACATTTCAAAAGTGCGGAGGATGAACACTCACTTTTGGCTCAAGTGACTGAAATCAAGAAAGAAATTAATACATTCCTCATAGAGAAATTCAATAAGATTATTAATAAGATTCCCACTGGGTATGTGCAAGATCATGAGGGGCCAAACTATGCCCTTAAGTGGCAATGAAAAATAAAAAAATCAGGGTTAGTCAACTTGACATGAAAATTTCAACTATCTATCAACCTAATATCAAAAAGTTGTAAGAATAGAATCTATAGAAAATTGAATGTATTTTCTAAACTACTAGGCCTTTTTTGAAAAAAAGTTAGTATGATTGATAAAATGTGTAGATTTCAATGCAGGAGTACAATTTTTTTTTGAAAAAAATAAGAAGTAGGTGTATGTCTGACCACCTTAATCATAATCAAATGATAATATTTTATTATAAGATTTTATATATAAGTAGTAGACTCATGCTCGGATGTGACTTTTTTTGTAATTTTATTTCAAAAAAATAATTAATTATGAATTTTCTACTACAACATTTTTAGAATAAAAAAAATCTCATGTATGACCACCTTAACTCATTCAAAACTTTACACAATTCAATTTTTTTTTTCCTTATAGTAGGCGAAGCATAGAATGTGACACATTTTTCGAATTTCAAAAATGTTATACTGTCTGAAATTTATAGTCATTTTTCAATCAGTACATAAATCAACACTTTAGAGGTAACTCAATTAGAAAATAACTAATAATTACTTATCGAATTCAAAATTTGACAACAATTATATCGATAGAAAGTTGATAATCTCCTTAAGATACCCTTTTTGTTTCATCAAATTCGAGTGAAAAAAAAGTTGTCAGCTACATGGTCGAAGTCTGGAACTAAGAGAAATAGGGGAAAAACACATTTTGGAGACATTTCAATAGTTGACCATGTAGGTTTGGTGCACAAAGCAATACCGAGCCTAATCAGGTACTCGATATTTTTGGGTACCCAAAAATGCCAACAGAATTTTGATTTTTAACTTTTCCCTCCCCTTTCTCCCTCCCATTTCTCCATCCTTCAAATATTACATTATATATTATATTATATTAGATTATATATTATATATATTAAATTAGATTATATATTATATATTAGATTATATATTATATATATTAAATATTATATAATATCAATTAAATATTATATAATATACATTTTACGGGTATATGCACAAAGATAGGGGACCAAAAAGATGCCACTTTTTTTTTTGGTCCCCCATCAGGCATATTGCGTACGCACTAAAGGGTGCATGCCCTATGGCGTTAGGACCCTTTTAACAATGTGGGAAATCAATGGGTCTATTTGTGGACCTCCAAGGAGTTGGTCACCTAAACGAGAACCTTGAGATGAATCAGGAACTTCTCTACAAAAGAGATCAATACCTTGAGAAGCTCTCCACTTGTCAGCTGAATTAAAACCTTGGACCAAAGATGGCTGCCCTTTGTTGTAAAATGAGGAGTGAGACTGCCTTGCCAAAGGTTGCAATGAACTTACATTTGAGGGATAATGCCCAACATGAGTAACCTGGTTTCCCAAGTCTCATAAATGGAAGGCCATTGATGAATAGGCATTTATAATAAAAATATTTGTGGTGCTAGAATGAAGTGCATGACCAAATTCTTTTCCTGCTAATGAACCAATTTGAGGCTTCATTTCACATTGCTCTATGGATAATTCCATAGCACTTGTTACTTCTCTATCTGAATTTTTTATATCAGTGTACATGTGCACTAAAGAGCTTCTGTCACTACTTGATCTACTAGCAGATGGTGAGTACTCATCATCATCATCTGACATAGGCTCACACACATATCTTACTTCTTTCCTTTGTCATTTTCCCCTTCCTAGCTCTTCCTCCTTATTTGTAACTTCTATCATGGGTCCAAGAATCTCTTCCCACTCTTTCCCATTAATTGTGGGCTTTGTCTTTTCATCCTGAGTAATTGGCGTACCTTGGATGGCACCAAGATAACCATTTTCTTCTGAAATATCCTTTTCTCTCACATTAATCTCTCTATTAAGAAGATTTTCTATATCTTCCACTGTATATTAAATAGATGTAGCTGCAATCCCATGTTCATCAAGAATATTCCTTGCACCGTTGAGTAATATATCATGCAATTCCTTAATAGTTTCATTCTTAACAGAATTCATAACTAGATTTTCCATAGCCAATTTTCTTTTTGATCATTGCAATATTTTATCCTCAACAGAACATTTTGTATTCAGTTGATATACAATCATAGTTTTCTCTTGGTCAATCCTATGGGCTTGCGATTAGGCCTATAGATCCACAAAAGGGTTCAAATCTGGATTTGGTGGACTTCCTAGGACCCCTTCGACCCCTTCGAACACACTTGAGGGTTAAAATGTGTCAAAAGGGGTCATGGGGACTTCCTAGGGGTCCTAGTATGCCTTATCACGTGTTAGGACCCCTAAGAAGTCCCCATGACCCTATTGACACATTGAAATGCTCAAGTGTGTCATAAGGGGTCCTACGACCCCTCCAGACACACTTGAGCATTCAAATGTTTCAAAAGGGGTCATGGGGACTTCCTAGGGGTTCTAATACACCTTATCACATGTTAGGACTCCTAGGAAGTCCCCATGACCCCTATTGACACATTGGAATCCTCAAGTGTGTCTTAAGGGCTCCTACAACCACTTCGAACACACTTGAGCATTCAAATATTTCAAAAGAGGTCATGGGGACTTCCGAGGGGTCCTAGTATGCCTTATCACGCGTTGAGACCCCTAGGAAGTCCCAATGACCCCTATCGATACATTATAATTCTCAAGTATGTCCTAAGGGTTCCTATGAGCCCTTTGAACACACTTGAGCATTCAAATGTGTCAAAAGGGGTCATGGGTACTTCCTAGGGGTCCTAGTATGCCTTATCATGCGTTAGGACCCCTAGGAAGTCCCCATGACCCCTATCGACACATTGGAATGCTCAAGTGTGTTTTAAGGGGTCCTAAAACCCCTTCAAATAGACTTGAGCATTCAAATGTGTCAAAAGGAGTCATGGGGACATCCTAGGGTTCCTAGTACGCCTTACCACATGTTAGGACCCCTAGGAAGTCCCCATGAGACCTATGGACACATTGGAATGCTCAAGTATGTCTTAAGGGGTCCTACGACCCCATCCAACACACTTGAGCATTCAAATGTGTCAAATAGGGTCATGGGGACTTTGTAGGGGTCCTAGTATGGCTTATAACGCATTAGGACCCCTAGGAAGACCCCATGACCCCTTTCGACACATTAGAACCTTCAAGTGTGTCCTAAGGGGTCCTATGACTCCTTCAAACACACTTGAGGGTTAAAATGTGTGAAAATGGGTCATAGGGACCTTCAAGGGGTCTTAGTATGCCTTATCACATGTTAGGACCCTTAGGAAGTCCCCATGACCCCTATTGACACATTGGAATGCTCAAGTTTGTCCTAAGGGTTCCTAGGACACCTTCGGACACACTTGAGCATTCAAATGTTTCAAAAGGGGTGATGGGGAGTTCCTAGGGGTCCTAGTATGCCTTATCGTGTGTTAGGAACCCTAGAAAGTCAACATGACCCCTATCAACACATTAGAATGCTCAAGTGTGTCTTCAGGGTTTCCACAACCCCTTCAGACACACTTGAGCATTCAAATGTTTCAAAAGGGGTCATGGGGAATTCTGAGGGATCCTAGTATTCCTTATCACATGTTAGGACATGTAGGAAGTCCCCATGATGCATGTTGACACGTTGGAATGCTCAAGTGTGTCCTAAGGGGTACTATGACCCTTCAGACACACTTGAGCATTCAAATGTGTCAACAGAGGTCATGGGGACTTCCTAGGGGTCCTAGTACACCTTATCACATGTTAGGACCCCTAGGAAGTCCCCATGACCCTTATCGACACATTGGAATGCTTAAGTGTGTCTTAAGGGGTCCTACAACCTCTTCGAACACACTTGAGCATTCAAATGTGTCAAAAGGGGTCATGGGGACTTCCTAGGGGTCCTAGTATGCCTTATCACATGTTAGGACCCCTAGGAAGTCCCCATGACCCCTATGGACACATTGGAATGCTCAAGTGTGTCTTAAGGGGTCCTACGACCCCTTCAAACACACTTGAGCATTCAAATATGTCAAAAGGGTTCATGGGGAGTTCCTAGGGGTCCTAATATGCCTTATCATGTGTTAGGGCCCCTAGAAAGTCCCCATGAGCCCTTTCGACACATTGGAACCCTCAAGTATGTCCTAAGGGGTCCTACGACCCCTACAAACACACTTGAGGGTTCAAATGTGTCAAAAGGGGTCATGGGGACTTCCTAGGGGTCCTAGTATGCCTTATCACACGTTAGGACCCCTAGGAAGTCCCCATGACCCCTATCGACACATTGAAATGCTCAAGTGTGTGTTAAGGGGTCCTACAACCCCTAAAGACACACTTGAGCATTCAAATGTATCAAAAGGGGTCATGGGGACTTCCTAGGGGTCCTAGTACACCTTATCATGCTTTAGGATCAATAGGAAGTCCCCATGACCCCTATGGACACATTGGAATGCTCAAGTGTGTCTTAAGGGGTCCCACAACCCCTTTGGACACACATGAGTGTTCAAATGTGTGAAAATGGGTGATGGAGACTTCCTATGGGTCCTAGTATGCCTTATCATGCATTAGGATCCCTAAGAAGTCCCCATGACCCCTTTTGACACATTGGAACCCTCAAGTGTGTCCTAAGGGGTACTACGACCTCTTTAGATACACTTGAGGGTTCAAATGTGTCAAAAGGGGTCATGGGGACTTCCTAGGGGTCCTAGTATGCCCTATCACGCTTTAGGACCCCTAGGAAGTCCCCATGACCCCTTTCAACACATTGGAACCCTCAAGTGTATTGTAAGGGGTTGTATGACTCCTTTGGACACACTTGAGCATTCAAATATGTCAAAAGGGATCATGAGGACTTCCTAGGGATCCTAGTACACCTTATCACGTGTTAGGATCCCTAGGACATCCCCATAACCCTTTTTGACACATTGGAACCCTCAAGTCTATCCTAAGGGGTCCTACAACCCTGTCGGACACACTTGAGGGTTCAAATGTGTCAAAAGGT